>JAGQDJ010000033.1:719678-999675 GCA_022885665.1 Triops longicaudatus
TATACTGTCTGCTTTTTATTTCCTTTATATATATATATATATATATATATATATATATATTTAGAGGAACCTTTAATTCTTTAGTCCTACACTCTCTGCTTTATACGTCAGCAAGCAAACACTGACGTTAACGACATATAATGTAACCGAAACAAAACAAAACTGATGTAAGAAAGCCTTTAACTAGTATATGATGATTACGTTATGTACAGTTCGTAATTATAAAAGCGAAACACCAGCTATTAAGGCTAATTAACTGGATGCTTAATATTTCCGTTTACACGCCATTACCTCAAGTTCGAAACTTCCCATGCTGGCGAACGATCCATTACTTCCTGTGCTTTGAGAAATACTTTTTGGATCCTGGTGAGCACAAAACAAAAGAAGGCATGATTAGCAACAATTTGCACTGATAGCGCGGATATAACACTTGTCCATAAAACTTTTATCTTCGCGTAACGACTTAAATTTAATCACTATATTTTCCCTGGCGAGGAAACTTAACGATAAAAGACTGAAGTCTGTTCCTTGGCAAACGCTAGCAAGCAACTAATAACGTAAACTCTAAGAAGCGTCACCTGTTCTTTTTGGACCACCTGTTTGGGCGACTGAACTTTTTCCCTATCATGCTTCGTTACCATCCTACAGACCGGAATAAGCACCCAGAAGCCACTCCAGTCGTTATAGAGCAACAAATCAAACAATACAAAAAGTACAACAGGAATGCGAGCTGGAACATCTTTGCTCCGGTTCACAAAAGTTACTAAGAATTGAGATCAAGCGACAATTATAGATAATGTATAAGAAAGACCACGCATTAACGCATTACGCATATCTAGGTTCTCGCAAAATGAACACCGTCATCTGTGCAAATGGAAAAGCTGCTCAACGAGTACCTGCTCTACTTAATTTCCGTACACGCAGACTTTCGTTTCACTTGATACGTGACATGTCTTACCCTGTAAAGTGGTTTGGGTAATTCGGCAATAGGCGACGTGCACATGCTGCTGGGAAGACCCAGATCTTCTTCGCTTGTATCCACGGCCCGCCGTTGCCGCAACGCAAGACGTAGCTCCGCCTTTACCAACGCCATAAAAATAACAGCACATTTTCAATAACAGTCATGAGGGAGAATTTAATGCCCATACCTGAACATCTTTCATAACTAACTGCCGGTTAGATAAGGATGAAGCTGAGCTACCTAAATTGTCTCGGGCTAATACCGAGACCTCCGGGCTGAACACGGAGTCATGGGACACAGACAACCCGGCACTGTATGCCGCGGAAACTGTTTGACTAACGGGTGAATAATCAGCATCGGATGGCAACCTGGAATACAAATGGCCGACATAGTTGGCGGTTAGACTCAACAGTTTTTAATAATGATAATAATGCAAAAGTAACATAAAAACAAAAGGAAACATAAACATAACAAGATTAACAGAAGGTACCTTCTGTTGCTCCCTGGGGAGTCTGAAGCTAGAAGTACACTCGTTGATCGACTTCTAATGCATGCTGTAACAATTCCAGCACCCGAACCCTGACCTCTGTGCCTACGTTCCACCAAGAATCCTTCCGGTACCGAAGTCGAGGCCATTCCCGAGGATGATGCCACACCCTCCGAACGCGACTTGCGACGAAACATACGACGCAGTCCATTCCATGGACGGAAACGCTTTCTCTTTGAGTCTGTCAAGATAATTCACAAACATTATTAACAAGATTTTTTTTCTTCGTTTTTAGGGGGAAAAAGAGCAGAAAACGCTAATCCAACTGACTGGAATGTGTGGAGTATTCCTGTTTCTCCATGTTTAATTGCTTCGAAAATCACGTAGCTTGAGTTCAAACAAATGAACCACAAAATACGACTCCAGCATACTAGCGTAACAAATGGACTGCAGGTTACACGATCTACATTGCACTAATAAGATTGCACGTATAAGGCTGAAACAAAATCCTCCGCTGGCTTGTAACGAAAAAAGGATCAATATTCGAAACCCAACTGCAGGAAGAAAAAGGCCTTACATAAAATTAGCTAAGTGTACATCTTATCGGGGTTCAGCAAACCCTTAATGAGATATCTAATCTTGAATTTTTTTATCATAACGAACAGTGTTTCTTAAGTTTCCGTTTTCTTTTCTTTTCGCAAGTCGTGCACTCTGAAAAGATAATAACCTTTTTCCGAAAATTTCTTGACATAGCAACAACACCATATGCTTTACATCTCCATTAAGTTAGCTCCATGAACACTTACGTGACAGTGATCCTATTTCTGCTGCCGCGTCGGTCATGACGCTTTCTTCTGAGGTTTCCATGTCTTGGTGACCGGACATTGCGTAAGTATCACGACGTGGACACACTCGCCCATTAACTGACTACAAGAAGGCTTTCATGTTCCTTGAAAACGCATCGTAGCCAAAAAAACTGCGGGAAAAAGTGGAGAAAGGCACACAATCGGTTGAATAAAAAAAATCATTGCCAGGAAAACAGGTTCGTGATTACCACTGCGTTCGCAACAAAACGTCGCAAACATAGTTTTATTTTGTACAGTAAAACCCTCTTATCCAATCTATTGGCACTGCTATAAGAGAACTGAAAAATCGATATATGAAATCATGATTTAAGAAAAGTTAATTGGGGAAGGTGTAAAAAGAGCAAATGAAATACAACACAGAAAATTAATTTTTGCTTATCAATAACCCTTTATGCCGCTTTCGGGTGCAAATCGTTCGCCCTTTTGTATTTAAGTTTTTGTAAATAACTAGTGACATGCAATGTTTTCAACAAATATACGACCGTCAATAGGCTGTAAGCCTTCAACGTAAACCACTTAAAAAGTACTAAGAAAAATAGCACAGAAATGTATTAAAATGGTCTTCCTTTGTTTTAATCAGCAGAGGTTCTCTGATCAAATTTTTAGTATTTTTTAAAAGTCACACAGAATAGTTTTTAATAAATAGCAACAGAAAGGCGACATTCGTAGATAACTTGTACGAGATTAATCTGGCCAGTTAAGAGGAAGCTGGATAAGAGCTTCTACCGTAGGCATCACTAAGAAATACGAGTATTATGGAATAGCATCCATTAGCTCTCCGCAACTTATTAAAACACGTTCTTCCAGCGATGAAGGGCAAGGTCAACGTGCTCAACACGATAACTTTAAATACGAAAAGACGAGTCTGCAAATACGCCATATGGTTGACGAACAGCCTGGAAGGATTCACCTTCTATAAAAAAAAAAAAAAAAAAAAAAAAAAAAAAAAAAAAAAAAAAAAAAAAAAAAAAAAAAAAAAAAAAAAAAAAAAAAAAAAAAAAAAAAAAAAAAAAAAAAAAAAAAAAAAAAAAAAAAAAAAAAAAAAAAAAAAAAAAAAAAAAAAAAAAAAAAAAAAAAAAAAAAAAAAAAAAAAAAAAAAAAAAAAAAAAAAAAAAAAAAAAAAAAAAAAAAAAAAAAAAAAAAAAAAAAAAAAAAAAAAAAAAAAAAAAAAAAAAAAAAAAAAAAAAAAAAAAAAAAAAAAAAAAAAAAAAAAAAAAAAAAAAAAAAAAAAAAAAAAAAAAAAAAAAAAAAAAAAAAAAAAAAAAAAAAAAAAAAAAAAAAAAAAAAAAAAAAAAAAAAAAAAAAAAAAAAAAAAAAAAAAAAAAAAAAAAAAAAAAAAAAAAAAAAAAAAAAAAAAAAAAAAAAAAAAAAAAAAAAAAAAAAAAAAAAAAAAAAAAAAAAAAAAAAAAAAAAAAAAAAAAAAAAAAAAAAAAAAAAAAAAAAAAAAAAAAAAAAAAAAAAAAAAAAAAAAAAAAAAAAAAAAAAAAAAAAAAAAAAAAAAAAAAAAAAAAAAAAAAAAAAAAAAAAAAAAAAACTCTTCGCGTTCTGGAGCCTGTGACTTTACTCAAGTTCATTACCAAGCCCCAACTCAAAACTTTCGCTACCTTCTCGCTGATCCGAGCTGCGCCAACCCATCCCGGTGCCTCGAAAGCACTTAGGTTAATTTACATATATAACTGGCACTGTCCCGTAACTGAGAAAACGGTCAAAGGTGGGTAAGTACTCAATGGCTCAACTTCTTCACGGTGCACGGAGAAAAAGAAATTAATCTGTGTCGAAAGGCTAGTGGGTGTATACAGCTGTATTCGCCTGTGACTCGTATAAAATACAAAAACCTGGTCCCTGGTATTGTAATCTAGGTAGAGATCTTCCTTTGCAATAAAACCTGTTCGTTTTTTTTTTAAAAAAAAAAAAGAAAATCTTTTGTTACAAGAATTTTAAAGTTGGATCCATGCGAGGCATTTGTTCGAACCAACAACACAGCCAAACTTAATGGCCCAGTTCCAAAGCAAAAAGGAAGCTAAGTATTTACGCAGCTGTTTAATTTGCCTCCAGGATAAAAACGTAAGTGGTGCTTAAAAGTGCACAAATGTGACTCAAACACCAAGCACGCTATTACGACTACAAAAATAACAAATTATCTCGTGGTTTCGCTATCGCAGCAAGAAAACGCAAACCGCAAGTGTAGAACTCCACCATTGCAGGGGAGGAGCCAAAAGCTTTTAGCAGAAGTCTTTCATAGCGCACCACGAAATAGCGACTGATTCACCCCTGTCACGCAAGATTGTTAATTTGGAAAAGAGAACGCCTGGGTCGTGTCGTAGTGCACAATAGGAGGAATTAGACGCATACTAAAATTCTTTCGTGCTGGGTTTCTTTAATAATAATTCTAGAAAATCCATAGTTCCCTGATGTTTGAGAAAGCAGAGTTAAGTACAAATTTCGTCACAGTAACGAGGGAAAAAGGCTTCAAAGGTCAGTAGTTAAGCATAATTACGGAAGCATTTATGTTCTAAAAACGCTAAAATGACGCCTTAAACACGAAAGGTCGAGAGCACAGCCGGTAATTGCATTTCCTCAAGAACTAAGGACAATAACACCAGATAACAAGTGTTAGACAGACGAGCCTATGTCTTTCGAAAAAAAAAATGGTTTCACATGACAGACAAGCAGCTAACGGAAAAGGGCAACCAAGTGGGATCTAAAGGAAGTATTAAATGGCTTAATCATCCTTCCAAGACTAGTTTCCCAAAAAGCAATATCCTCTTCGGAATCCACGGCGTTTTTACGAAAATTACAAGCTAATAATAAAAAGTACCAAAAACACTGCAAAACATTGGCAGGTTTTTGTACAAAGCAATGCTTGACTCCCTTTGCTTGTGGCAATTCAGTTGTGATTCATTTCTTCCATTTTGTGCAATTGTGTGTCGCTAAAGGTATACTGTAGGCACGTTCTAACAATAACAGGAAAAAACAAGTCCTCTGCACTGAAAGAAATACGCAGTATTAGAAACATATGAGAAAGAGCTTTCACAGTAACTGGGAATGTCACCTTCAAACATGCCCATTACTATAAAGGGCAAAAAATAAATGCATCTCCAAAGTTGGGTATGCACATTATATGGACATTCTACTGTAAATTACACGGAGCCTGCTGGTACTTTTTTATTATATCAGCACTGACTTCCACTGAATTTAACTTACCTCACTTGACGTAACAATACTAATTCTAGCCTAATGAAGCTTTTTTAACCTAATAAACTGAGGTACGAATGTAAGGCCTATAGGGGGTTTAATAGAAAGTTGAGTTAGCTAAATTATGCCTAGATTATGTTCACATATAATTTTAAAAAAGGTTTTATCTGCTAAATGCGCGTGTCGGAAATCAGGGGCTGAGGGATGTTATAACATAAAAGTGCCGTTCCGCCGTTTGTCGGGTGCATGAATCGACTCTAAGCCAGACAACCGGAACGGTTTTTAAAGAAATCGTTCCGAACAGCGATTACGGTGTTTAAAATTAAAATAAGTATATACAACGCAGTTGATCTATATGTTAAAGTTGGTTAAACATACATTTATTTAAGAATCAATAGTTTTTAATTGCAAAATTTCATTCAAGTTTCGCAGCAAAATACCTAATTACTTACGATTTTATTGTAAAGGTGAAACAAATCGGGTAGCTGACGTCTGTTTTTATTTTTAGCTACAATCAACCTTATCGATTATTTATTTCTGCGCCCTCTTTCTTTTTGAATTACGTATCATTAATTCGGAATGCAAGAAAAAAATTGGATTCACAGGAAAAAAAAATTACGGATGCATAATCTGGTGAGGCGACATCAGATAAAAGTTCTTCCACTATATGGACAAAAAAAACATATTGATAGTTTAATTCCAAAGAGACTTGGCCCAAACAGCTGATCAGATTTATGGAGGAGGGTGGGGTCAGAGGAATCTCTGAACGGTTCTGGGAGGAGCTCTGAACCGGTTATGAGCTCATTTCCACAGCCAATCATAGCATGATTTCCACTTCCGGTCCTGGGTTCCACCTTTAACTCGTCCTTTTCAATGCATTTTTCCAACACAGCCTTTTTAGCTAGGGAGCCTCTCGGTATACCTCTTTGGGCTACTGTACACTGCATTCCAAGCAGTGGCGCAGACAGGGGGGCAGGCCCAGGCCTAGCCCGAAATCCTTAAAAAAAATTCTTGACTACTCACACAATAAAAAATTTAGTTGAATTGAGGCAGATTGAGGGGCATTTGAGTGTACAGGCCTACCCCGAAACAAATTCCTCGCTGCGCCTCTGATTCCAAGATTGGGATCGTTCCAGAGATGACACTACTATTGCATTCCTGTTTTTACCATTTACTTCATAAATTAGTTGCAGGGGTCACTCCTGACGAAAAGTACGAAATGAAAACTTTTAGACATTTACTTAGGTAAGCCTACTTGGAAACTCAAAAGTCGTCCACGAGGCATAATTAGCGAAAGCGGTGAAAGAAAATCCTAATTATCAATATATTATACTCTATGAAAATTAAAGAGGAGCAAGCAGATAGGAACAAGTTCATTTGTACCTCTATTGTTCCTAGGCTACAAACGTATATATTCAGCAAATGTTTCATCAAATTGTTGCAAATTTAGCTTCCTAATTGTAATGACCTACAGCATGTAGGCTAGTGTAATGCGAAATAAACGGTTTGTTAATCCAGCAAAAAAACGTACCTTTCGACTAAGTTATCACGTTTTACTTAAAACATAGTTCTGAGTTGTAAAAACAGTAAAGTTGTACATGAAAGTAGAATTTACTAACAGTTTAGAGCACCCCACTGTTGTATCTCGGATTTCTCACAAGGGTTCAACGTTTCATAGAACACTGAATGGATTACAAAAGTTTATATTCTTTCCACTTCGTTGTAGTCGGTATGGTCGCAATTGGGAAAGGAGTGGGTAAAAAGGGAAGATTCTATGCTATGTGGAAAAGAATTGCTCAACATATGTGTTCGTTCACTGGAGAAAGTGCTCAGATACACATTTTGAAACCTTCATTTTGAAATTACAGTTACATTAAGACCATAAAAATGTAACTTGTATTATTTATAGAAATGCTTCACGAAATGTGTGAAGCAATTTTTACTCTACTAGACCGTATTTATGCATAGACTTCATATCTATTCTTAAACGATAGGGAAATCGCGTCATGTCTCTTACATTATACGTTGATACAGGTCGACAGTTTTACTTATTTTTGCAATTTGTCCTTTCTTACTTCGAATTCCGAAGCCTTTGCAAGACACTGAACAAGCAATTTCCAATAATTGACCTTAGTGTTAGGTCATGAGTACAATCTTATGACCCAAGCGAACCCAGTTTTACAAAAACCTAGCTTCCTTACTACATCCGAAAAGTATACTTTGGAAAAGTATAATTCTCCGTAACCACAGGCTAGCCGTGGGCAACGAAACAATGTAATTTGAAGTTAATTCTTTTGATCTTTCACCTGAATTTGTCAAGAGTTTCACAGGTCAATTTGTTTTGTTTTTTTTTTCACCAAAAATTCTAGTTTTAAAATATCTAAACCGGCATGGAGAGAAAAATTTACGTGTTGTTTCTATAAAAAGCAGCAAAATTTTAGAAAGCGCTAAAAATGTACTAAGGGCTTTTTCAAAAATGTCTCTCCATGCTGCCCTAGAGATTATCCAGCATTACTTTATTGTCAAGAAAGTTTTGAAATACATTGAACGGTTTTTGTTAAATTTGGTCTAAGATTTCCCATGTAAATTGCCCATAAGGGAGGGGGGTATACAGTGGCCTTTAATACCTATTTTCAATGGGCAACACTTCATTTAACAAAATACAAAAAGGAACGTGATAAATATGTAAATCGGGGGCTGCGTTTAGTACTTTCCTTATTGCATTACTTAGACAATGGTGTCACGGTTTTCGCACTTCCAAATTGTTGAAAGTCAACGTTCAAAATCTCGTTCAATATTACGACTCAATATTTATTACAAATAAAACTGACAATAACTTTCGCACAGCTAACTCGCTGAAACGAAAGTCTAGCATTTTTTTTTTAAAAAAAAAAGGCAACTTTCAATCCCACGCTGCACGCGGAAAGCAAACTCGTTAAATCGTGCGTCACCTGAAAAAGGTATTGGAACGTCGCCTTCTTGGATCTCTTGCGTATTTTCAACGCACACTTAATGTGCCTCACTCTGACACTAAACAAAGGTTCTTACCCAGCTTTCAAAAACCTAAGCTGCAGACAGCCTTTTGAAACAAGATTCGTTATCATGCAAACAAACAGCGTTACAACGATTCTCATGTCGAAGAATTCAGGGATCTGATGACATTCAAGGCTGTTTGGGAAACGTGAGTCCGCCTGTTCAAATAATCTAACCGAAAATGCCATTTATTCTTTCCTTTTTCAATGTTAAACCTTTCAAAAACCTCCTTGCCAGCAGGCCAGCGCTGCTATTTACCTTGATGTAGAACAGCACTGAGAATCTGAAACGCAGCTATATGTAGTATACAAACGTATTTTTAATACATTTTGACACGTACACATGCGTTGGACGAAATCACGATCAAGCGAAGCGAAGCGGTCAGAATGAAGACATGCACACCACGAAAGATTCAAACTGTTCAATGAAACAATTACAGTTGCTTCTCACACCGTAAAAAAAAGGAAAATCAAACTACGCTTTCTACCTCTGGTGAAATTGGACCAGGGTTAGAAACTGTTATAAAGAGACTGTCGAAAAAAAAATGTGTTTACTCAAACTTGTCTCTATGCCTCGTTGCTTACTACACCGACCATTATAACATACATGCGTACAGCGTTTCATTTTACTCGTCGTTATTTCCTATTGTTGCTACACAACACTGAAAAAAGAGGGCAACATTTACTAGGCTACGCATCTCGAATGCTAAAAGTCTTACAAAACCAGTCAAGTAGTTTTTAAGACACGCACCCAGTCTAACCTTGGAAATCGTTTACTTAGAGAAATATACATTTTCCACCCCGTGCAACGTATTGCTTACCTAAGAAAATAAAAGAGGTACTTATTCATATTCCGCCCCGCAAAATCAGTGTTCTGTTATCGTCGCCTTTTTTTCAAACCCGAGAGTTTTTTATTGACACTTTTGCACTAATTAGCTTCGGTAGATGTAGACGAAGTAAGATTAGGAAAAATGTTGTAAAAAAAACGCGACTATTTTTGTCAAAAAAGGCTTGAATTGCATCACGGATTACCATTACAATAACAGTATTTCTACTCGTTTATTTTGGTTTTACGCACCTCAGGCGTGAAAATTTTACTTATAGCTTAACTTAACCTAACCGAACCTAACCAAACCTAACCTAATCGAAAATAAGTATCAAGAAAGATTTTTATGAATGGATCCTCTCTCAACTCTTGCTTCATTGAGAACAAAAAATTTATGCTACCTTGCTCGCATCCCCTACCATCATTATAAATGCTAGACCATACTCCACGGGCTCCCTTTAAGAAGTGTGACTTATGGAATGAAAACAAGAACAGAAAGAACATCAATAGTAGGAACGAATAAAGGGGAAAGTATTTAGCCTCTTAAGTTGACCGAAACAAAGATGTCAGCCCCAGCTTTCCATTTTATACTGTACTTTGCAAAATATGATACACCTTCACAATTTTACACATCCTTCACATATTCTTGTGGCGTATCTCTCTGCATAAAAGCGTGGGTACTATTCATAACAAATTAAAACTGGATGGGGTGGTATCTCATGACAGATTCATGCGTTTCTAGATTACAGTAATAATTTGGTCATTCACCCGTAGAGAGATACAGCTTCGTAGTAGGGGCAAACTGCGTGAGTTGTTGATCTGGATGTTAAGCCGTGCCTCAAGCAGAATCCCAGCATCAGCTGGATTTCAGCAATTAAACCAAGGTTCGCTCATCACCCGAAACTAGACCAGAGGCACATCGGCCTATATACTTCTAATACAGCAAACAGCATTAACTTCCTACGTTGACAACAGAAAATACATAGGCAAAACGTGCACTACGTCACAAGAGAATGCGTAGGATTGCACAAGTTCCAAGGGCACAATTGGCTATATTAAAAAGTGTAGAAATAATCCTTACCTTTCAAGAACAATCCCCAGAGAAAAAGCGCAAGGATTTATCCATTGATCCGTAGGGATGTTGTGTGTAAACATGCAAAATAGGTTTCCTGGAATTATGGTGTTCGTCTACTGAGTGCACATAATGCAAAACTTCCTTACTAGACGTACCACAACAACACGGTTACACAGAACTGAGCAATCTGGTTCCTTTTCGCCTTCCTTTGCCTTTCTGTGTCCGCTTTTCTCGTTTTGGCTGGGGTCCAGATTTACCCTACACACGGTTGCCCAAGGCAAGGTCTTGTCATTTTACCGTAATACATGCTAGACACGGACACTCAATTAACAAAGAAACTTGCTTGGTGCACTAGACGTTAGCGAATTTAGACATAAGGAAACGGAAACTTTCGGACTTAAACATCAGTCCAAAGAAAAAATAAGCGTACTTGCCAAAATGTGTTAGTGGACGCTCTTGTTTATGAACTCAAAATTATTACATTTTCTCATTTTCTCCTAACATGTCACATATACGCCCTCTATTAGAGAGATGTAAACTTGCAATGAAACTGTAGATTACGCTTCGTACTTCACTTACGCGTGGATGTCCAAGGGTCTAGCACTGCTGAATTCTTATTACGCGGTACCTAGCCTGGCTTATGTCGACGTTCTGGGAATTCCCCAAATTTGGTGCTGATGGTTTTTCTGCTACCGTTCTTGGTGTACCGCATTATATAATTCATCCTAAGTTCTACTCTGTAGCACGTCTATGAATAACGTAAAAAACTTCTAAAACTCAGATATTCGAAACAGCAGAAAATTTCTTCGAGTCATGCAAAATGAATGGGGCACTTTCGAGCAAAGTCCTTTATCAGTAGATTTACCAAGAAAAACTTAATTTTCTATTAAAACTTTAGAAAACGTTCGTTAGTAGATCTAACCCAACAGTCGTCAATGCAAGTTCACCATGTAAACGTCTTTTGGACTCAACTTCCACAGTATCCAGTTTTGTTTCAACGCGAACGAAATGGACAACTGTTTCCAAACATTTTCAATGTCCTCTTCTGCAATTTGGGCAAAGCAAAATTTATTATTTTCTCAACCTTTTCAGGAAAAGTAAAGTATAAGTCCAGATTTTAGTTATAAAACACTACTTACCGTGGCGGTGGCACGTTTTTATCATTCAGATAGTGTCAAAATAGTATTTATTATGGTCATCATTACTGCGCGTCAGTGCTTAAGAGCAAACGCAGAAAACCCACAACCAGAAACTTCTTCACGTTTTTTCCATCTAAGCGAAATCTCTTCAAGCACGGCTTCGCAGTATGAAACAAAACCCTCGCGACATGTTTGCCAGTTGGAACAGTTGGGATCTTTTTTGAAGTTTCAAACATTGAAATATATAATTAGTAATAATCTGAAAAAGGGGCGAAAACACACAGTGTTGTTCATCTGTGCGTTCAGTCGAAACGAATTTGAGAAAAATGTGTCCTGCTGAAATGTCGCAGGATCCCTGGAGTCGCAAATTTAGAAGGAACTTTCGGAACTTGGAAGGTCATGGACAAATCGCTTAAATTAGTCCTTGCGTTGAACAAGTCAAAATTCAAGTGACCTTGGTTCATCTACAAACCGCGGACGACGCAAAGGGTATATAAAACCTCGATGCAATATACACTTTCAGTTACTTCTCATTACTGTTGTTTTAACTGTTGAGGTAATCTCGTCTTCAATCTGCGTATAATTTTAGTAATAAATTTTCTTATAGTATTTCAAGGTGTAGTCGTGAGCTATGCAACAAATTTTCGCTCTTACGGTGAGTTTGGTATTAGCAGCTGCTGCACTCTCCGTCGATACCTTCGATTTTGGACCTGAACAACCTACAAGAGTAAGAAGGCAATGGATACCATTGGAAGAGACGAAAAGTCGCAGTCGGCGACAATGGTCACCGCTTGACGAAGAAAACGAGAGTTCTTTGAGTCGTGCAAAACGTCAGTGGTCACCGAAGGAGATGAATGAGAAGCTAGAGGATCACTTGCGTATGAAGAGACAATGGTCACCTGTCAATGAGGAAAAAGAAGCTCCCTTGAGTCGTGCGAAACGGCAATGGGCACCTACTGACGGAGAAAGCGAAACTTCCTTAAGTCGTGCGAAACGTCAATGGTTGCCGTTGGATCTCAGCGACGATCCAGAGGTTCACTTGCGTATGAAAAGACAATGGACACCTCTTCAAGAAGAAAGTCCTTTGAATCGTTCTAAACGCCAATGGTCGCCGATGGAACCAAACGCTGATTCAGACGACCATACGCGTATGAAGAGGCAATGGTCACCTATTGAAGGGGAAAACGAAATTCTTTCAAGGCGTTCAAAACGTCAGTGGGCACCAGCTGAAGTGGACGCTGATACAGAACAAAAAACTCGTACGAAGAGGCAATGGTCGCCTTTCAGCGTCACGTTAGCTAATGGGCGTGTCAAACGTCACTGGGCAGAACAACCTGATCAATGATTACCGATTTAACGAGACACAAAGTACGCGAAAAGACTTTGCTGACGATGCAACCAAACATTGATCTTTTTTTGTCAATTTTTTCCCTCTGCGCACTCCAAAATACAATCTTTTTAGCAAAGATAACACGCACCTTTTTACTGTAAAAACGCTAGAACAGCAATGTTTTATCTTTACAAGGTCCGAACTCATAGCACACGCTACATCGGAGCACTCGCGATTGACCGCGCATTCAAGATTGAACACAATGATATTCATAATCTTCATTACCGAGTACTGGCCGTTTTAGGACTCAGGTTCAAGGAAAAGCGCTGTGACAGCAAAGATAAGGAATACTACGCCTCCGACTAGGGTCACTAGAGAAAAGCTATTAGAAATACCACCAGTGAAATGGAAAGTGCAAACCTGTTCGAACTGATATCCGCTGAGCAATCATTCGCCCGCCTAATACGGCCAGACCAGTGCAAATGGAGTGTCCAACAAACGCCCCTAAACTTACTCCAACAACATCCTACGTATAGAAGTTTCCAATAAAGATTTGCTCAAATGCCCTTTAGCAAAGGATTAGTATTTACTTCTCTTGCAGCCAAAATGATTGTTGCTAATTGCGATCTATCACCCCACTCAGCCAAAAAGGTCAAGGTGAAAGATTGGAGAAACACACGGGAGACCATTGACACTATTCGGTGTCGAAATCCCCTACGCGCAATTAGCCCACCAGTTTCGGCATCAGTCTCGTCTGCTAACTATTACGGAAAAATATTGCGCTAATACTATAAAGCATAACATGCAAAGGAACAGTTATAGATAAGTAATCAGAGTGAATACACACTTCATCTTCTCTTCGTTTTAAATCTGACTGAACTTCTTCAAACTCTTCTTGTCCTTCATTAGGAGACATGTAATATCCGTCTTTGAGCATTTTTAAGCCAAAAATGGCGAACAGTGCTGTTGAGATATAGTAAGTGTAGATGCGAGGTATAATAACAGTTATCCAACCAAACAAAGCTGTAGAAGTGAATGACGATGATAATTAAAATGGACAATATTGATTAATGAAAGGTACCTGATATCACAGTCATCAAAAAGAGCGCCCCACAAGCACCCATAAGGACAGCCATGCGGGAATGCCTCATGGCCATAATGGCAGCGATGAAGAACGTCTTGTCACCCAGTTCAGAAACAATAATAACGGAAAAAGACGCAATGAATGCGTGAATGAAACCCAAATTACGGGTTTTACTTCCCTGTGTCGAAGTAATGTCAATATTCTGGTCATCTTTCAAATTGTCTGCCTGAAACCAAACGATATGAACTGAATGTCGCATTTAACGCGTAATATGGCATACTGTGGTTGGTTTAAAGACTCTATCACTCTCTTCAAATGGCTCTTTTTCTGCATTTACTACCAAGGACAGAAATGAGAGAACAAGTAGACTGCAGACAACTAAGTTAAGGTAGGTGGTTTGCCGCGAACGCGATGTCGAGCCAGCTGTGGCACAAACAGCCATTGTCTAGATCTGGTAACACACAAAACAAAGTTTAAGTTATAGTTATGAATTTTCTCACCGTTTTAAGTGAAAAGTACGCAATGGGAGATTACGTTTATGCACGGCATAAAAAAATTAACATTCAAGGTAGATCAAACTTGCCTTAGGGTATCCAGAAGATCTTTTCTCTTGTTTAAAAATTCTGCCTGGTGTAGCAGACAGAATCGTAACTTTCAGAGCTTCTTGTACTTCTTGTACGATGCTTCTGCAGATTTCGAATGCCCTTTTTGCTTTTTTTCAGAACTATCACTGCATCTGAACTGATTACCCTCGGTGTTGACGTGTTCTGTTATTAAGGATCACAACAGAACAGCCAAGCAAGAGGCGGAGACAATTTTTCTTAGCTGTTATTGGGCTACCCCGCAAAGTCTATCTCCTCCTACCGATACAAAAGAGGGGCGCAGATACGAACTACGATTTACGGAATTCATTAGGGCTTCCATTCACGCGGTTTTACTTATGAGAAGAAAAATAGAACCAGCTTCTCTTTACGAGGTACTCGGCTTGTAACCTCTCGCTTCTGTGCAAGTCGATAAATTCATCAGATCCTAAGAAATTACGAAGCTCTTGCAAATATCCAGAATTGGAGAACTAAAGGCTTGCGCAGATTATTGCGTATTTTTAACGGAGTTCGTTTATGTCAATAGGCTACCCAATAGTAATCGCTCCTCCAATATAAAAGTAGTTTGCAATTCGTGATTGCAAGCAGTTTATAATTAGCACGAAAATTCACAAGCGAGTTGTACACGATTCAGCCTAGTGCGCGCAGTTCTTCAGTTAAACAAGACTAAGACATTGATATACCATAAAAATGTATTCCTTTTCGAATTTTATTTAAAAAATGTAGACATGTATTAAAGATCCAGAACGCAGTATTGTCACGTCATTCGCGAGTTAATGGGAGGCTGTGCACCCTACAATCTAAGTTAACTACGTCGTAAACTGTAAGAAAGGATGCAAGATAGCTCTGTTAACAGAACCTCTTAAAAAAGGCAAGAGTCTTCACGTGTTGTACAGGTCCTTGTGCAGCGTCCTCATATGACGGTGGAAATTGCTGTTCGTATTCGTTCCATAGTCGCAGTATGGACAGTTGAACCGGAACGTTAGCCCACAATAACGACGGTGGACTGCAAACTGCCGCCAATCTCGTTGCTTAAATATTAACGAGCAGCGTTCGCATTGCAGTAATTCTGCAACTATGCCGGCAGCAGCTATAAACAAAATCGAACAAATCGACTCAGTGAACAAAGAATCAAGTATCTGCCGTCGCAAAGGCTCACGGTGTTAGGATGCGAAGTAATTGTGCTTCTGCCTCATGTGATATTTAAGAAGTGAATTAGTATAAGTACGGAAAGGACAGACCCCACAACTAAGCCCAGGCTCCTTGCCACATTTCCAAAGAGCATGTTGGCGCATAGCTTTCTTATCCGAGTACACTTTCCCGCAGCCATTCGTGCAAACATATTTGTAACCAAGAAGACCTGCAATAATAACAACATCCAACGATAGAGTTAAAACCCCGAAACAGATAGCCCTAAGACGTAACAAAGAAATGCGTGTGTAAAGATGGTACACAGAAATAGCGAAAGAATGATGAAGCCTAAAACAAAATGGACGTATGGACCTCCAGTCCACTTTCTTGCATATACCATGGTCTGCAACAAAGCTTACTCGGACCAAGAAAGTGCAGCAACTTATTTGCTAAATGCGCCTGTAAGTTATTTTAGGGCCCCAGGAGAATACACATACAAAAAAGTCAAATCCTTCTTTACCTTGTTCTGCGGACGCATCCGTTTGAACTCCATTACTCTGAGTATTTTCACCTTCAAAGAATGTCAAAAAGTCACTGATTAATTGCAGTAATTAGAACTCCTAACAAACGTGAGTCAAAACTGTCTTACCCGTATCGTTGTCTTGGCCGGATCCCTGCCCACCTCCATCGCCGTCGCTCCAGTCTTCTCCATTGTCTTCCAAAGAAAGCTCTTCAACCTCGATTGTTCTGCTTTGTTCTCTTTTGACGCCCTGATCCACGGTATTACTACTCGCTTCGCTAGGTACGGGAGCATCATCTGATGAGACAAAGATAATTTCGGAAGTTTCTGTTTTGGTTGTCGGTTCGGGCTTATTCGAAAAGTTGGTCTCTTGAACCGCGGAAGCTGTTTCTAGTAAGTTAGCCACAGGAACTGTAACCATCGGCGTTCCTGGTATGGATAGCCGTTTGGGTTCAGGCACCTTGGCAGCGCTGCGTACATTCACGGTGGACGTTTCGAGCGGAGGGCAGCGTGGTGTTACGCTAGAAGGCGTGGGGGTGGAATGGGAGGGGTTTTCCATTGAGCGACGACGTTGTTTTTTGCGACGTGGTAAGGCTGGAGAGGTTGGATTGGAAAGTAGAGCTGCCGCTTGTTTTACCACCACTTTGCTGTTTGAATTACTTCCTAGAGATTGTGCTAAAAATACAGGTTCTTATATTTAGTGCAAAAAAAAAAAAGTAAATTCAGAGTTAGGTTTACCAGCGTTATTGTCCGTTAGTCCTTTAACGCGAAGAGAATACCCTAGTTGAACAAACGACGAAAGCTCATCTTGGGCGACATTAGCTTCGCCATGATACATGTAACTCAATAGGGCTCTCAATTGGCTAATAGGAACGCCTTTCATGAAGAAAATAGCATGTTTTTCTGTTTGGTGAGATAACAGTTCCTAAACAAAACACGAGTTCATCAAGGACTTGAAGCGATAAGCGAGATTTACTTCAAAGTATCCGCTACAGGCGCAGAGAACCACACGGTGAGCGCGAATAAACTCTCCATCGGCGGCCAAGGTGACATCAACAAGTTTCTCATCCTCCAATAATTTTTCCAGTACTGAAACTAACGTACTTTGATGGTTATTCCACCTCAAACAAAAACCACCATGATCATCCATCTTGCTTAGTATTTAAATACTAAACACCTGGTGGCGCTGGGAGGAACGGTTTGAAGCTTACTAGATGGGAACCGCCGATTTTACGAATTCATTTGATCAAAATTTCTTATTTTAAATGTTTTTATAGATTAATCGTTCGCATGAAAATAAAACAATTTTCATATTATTTTCAAAATTAATTGAATACTTTAGCAGAAGAGCTAGCCTATTTTTCGCAGTTGTAAAAACAGTTCAGCTTTAGGACCGCCATGGCTTGCGGATCGTCGTGTGCGGATTGCACGATCCAATGCGGAAGCACGATGGCTAGATAAAACACCCGGTCGAGAAAGGCACCGATAGCTTTTCGTGGGGAAATTTTCTGATGAAATTTCTCGCTGACATTGTGTGTAGTAGTTTTGCAGTTATTAGCTTGTGTCGTCACAGTTTTAGAAGTGTAAAAGTACAAGTTACTCTTAACCAAGTCTTTGTTAATACCTTTCACAAGTCAGCGAGGTTTTCTGCTCTTCCTCCCAACTGGGGTTCCAAGAAATCGCATAAGAAATTTCATTTGCCACCAGACATGTCTGATCCAAAAGTAGAAGAAGTTTTGGCTCCGTTGCGTGCTTCGGTAAAGGAACAGGTAATTTCTCCCTTTGTTGATAACCATTGTGTCCTTTACTTACATTTCCTTTTTTTGTAGGGTGACTTGGTTAGAAAGTTAAAAGAAGAGGGGGCCCCTGAACTTGATGTAAAGAAAGCAGTCGCGGAATTGAAAACGAGAAAAAAGGTGTTGGAAGAAAAGGAGTTAGCGTTGGCTCCCATTGAAGCGTCTTTTGACCGCTCCAAACTCGAAGATCTCCTAAAACGTCGCTTCTTCTTTGACAATTCTTTTGCCATCTACGGAGGCATCACTGGGCAGTATGATTTTGGACCCATGGGATGTTCTATGAAAGCCAACATCCTGCAAGCATGGCGTCAGTTCTTTATCCTAGAAGAGCAAATGTTGGAAGTTGACTGTTCCATGCTTACGCCAGAGCCCGTCCTCAAGTACAGTCGGTCTTTCAGTAGAACATCACTTATAGTAATACATTTAGAGCTTCTGGCCACGTCGATCGTTTTGCGGACTTGATGGTAAAAGATCTTAAAACCGGCGAATGTTTCCGCCTTGATCACCTCATCAAAGCGCACCTTGAAAAAGTGAAGTCGGAGAAAAAGACGACTCAGCAAGTGAAGGATGAATGTGACGACATTATTATTAAAGTAACGTTTCGACTTCTCATTAATTTGCCGTAGAAATTAACGTACTAGTATTTCTGATAGCTTGACGGAATGACGAAGGATGAGATGCGTGACGTCTTGAGGAGGTTCGACATGAAATCACCCATCACTGGCAATGATCTGACGGATCCTATTGAATTTAACCTCATGTTTAGTACCTCCATTGGCCCTACTGGTCTGGTCAAAGGGTATACTAGACCACGAGAGTACAACTTAGGAAATAATCTATTGTTGATTTAGATTTTTGCGCCCAGAAACTGCCCAAGGAATCTTCGTAAACTTCAAAAGATTACTTGAATTTAACCAAGGACGTTTACCTTTCGCAGCTGCACAGATTGGCAACTCTTTCCGTAACGAAATTTCACCAAGATCCGGATTGTTGCGCGTCAGGTAAAATAGCTTTTCATAAGCCTTATCAACTCATGGGACTCAATTTTGTAAATGGTACAGGGAGTTTACTATGGCGGAAATTGAGCACTTTTGCGACCCAACTGACAAATCTCACCCTAAGTTTGAAGACGTAAAACACGTGGAACTGCTTCTGTATTCTGCTTGCAATCAAATGGATGGCAAGCCGGCTGAAATCATGACCGTAGGACAAGCCGTGGAAAAGGTAATTCTTGAAAGCTTCTCGTATTTAAATCAAATAAAAAATATTGTTTGCAGAAAATCATCGCGAATGAAACTTTAGCCTATTTTATTGCTCGTATCCAACAATTTATGTTGCGCATCGGTGTCAGTCCAAAGAAATTACGTTTCCGTCAGCACATGGGCAATGAAATGGCACATTACGCCTGTGATTGCTGGGACGCTGAGTGCCTCACTTCTTACGTAAATAACCATGAAATAAAGACATTTGTTGCATCAACTGTGTACCTATAGGGTTGGG
The DNA here is from genome assembly GCA_022885665.1 of Triops longicaudatus. NCBI lineage: Eukaryota > Metazoa > Arthropoda > Branchiopoda > Notostraca > Triopsidae > Triops > Triops longicaudatus. The sequence continues at coordinate 739,223 of JAGQDJ010000033.1, forward strand.
TAGAATGCGTAGGATGCGCTGACCGATCTGCGTATGATTTAAGTCAGCATAGCAAAGCCACTGGAGTACGTTTAGCAGCTGAGAAAAAACTCGACCAGCCCAAAACTGTTGATGTTGTTGGTACGTAAATGGCTTCTTTAGTAGTGTTCGCTGATGATCATAAATATTTTAACAGAGGTTGTGCCTAACAAGGGAGCCATCGGAAAAGCCTTTAAAAAAGAAGCCAAAGAAATCATGGAATTCTTAAGTCGCTTGCAGCCGGCGGAAGTAGAACCATATGAAAAGACATTGGAAGAAGCAGGGTAAGATCTAGAATGCTTGTTAAGTCGTTTGGATATAGAAGAGCGTCTCATTATTTCAGAGAATTTACGTTGGCCGTTAATGGAGCATCTTATAAATTAACCAAAGACCTTGTGTCTGTAAAACGATATCAAAAGACGGTTTATGTAGAAGAATTCACGCCAAACGTTATTGAGCCATCTTTTGGAATCGGGCGTATTATGTACTCGATCTTTGAGCACAACTTCCGTGTTCGTGAAGGAGATGAGCAGAGAACAGTATGTGAAAACTGATAATTCACTTTATGTTTGGCTCTTAATCGAAAAATTTCCTTAGTACTTCTCGCTGCCACCATGCGTTGCACCACTTAAGTGCTCTGTGCTTCCTTTAAGTAACAATCCTGAATTTGGTCCGTTCGTCAAGCAAATCTGTAAGTAACTTTCCTATGGCGGATAAGCTAAGTCTGACGTATGCGTTTGTGTAGCGCGCGACTTGACCAGCTGTGATGTATCTCACCGTGTGGATGATTCCTCCGGTTCAATCGGTCGTCGATATGCCCGCACGGACGAAATTGCAATTCCATTCGGTATCACGATCGACTTCGATACGCTTAAAGAACCACATTCGGCAACTTTAAGGGAGCGTGACTCGTTGAGTCAAGTTCGTGTGCCGGTAAGCTTTGAAACATTACCTTTTGTTATAAGCTAATATTTTTTTTCTATTCTTGTGTCCCAAAGCTCTCCGACATTGCCGTCGTGGTCCGTGATCTTTCACTTTTGAAGACGACCTGGAGCGACGTGGAGGCGAAATACCCCAAGTTCGAGCAGCAAGAAACTACCAAAACTTCCGCATAAGAACCTCGAATGTTCCTTCACAAGCTTATCGCTTAATGCTCCTTAGTGCAAGGGAAAGACGCAAAACCTGTAAACTCTGGTTTCGGAAAAACTGTCTGATTCTTACTTCATAAACTGGTTTGTTATGGAAGCACCAAGAAACTGTACGCGACACCAATAAACGCATGAACTGCAATCAAGTGCTGCTCGCAACTTTACCGGTTATTTCACTGATATATAGAGTGAATTGTGAAAGCAGGGACTAATTTATTTTGATCTTATTGAAAAATATTAGAAGCCCAGAAACCCTCAACACTTGAGAAGCTAACTTTTGACTAACTGCACAATGATCGGCCTATCGTATGAGATGCGCGTTTCAAAGCATATCATTAGATCTGGTCTAGGTACTTTCATGTTACACTTCATCCCCCTTACTTTGATTGTTTCAGAAGCGCTCCCAGGGGTAAAACTGCACTAAATTTACAAATGAACGTTCCTGAGCTTAATGTGTGCCTAACAACCTAATTTAACATAACTTAACTCAGTCTTTTCTATTATGTCTTCAGTGGCTTGCACAGGCGCGCGGGGAATAAATGTGTCACAATTTGTTAAAAATGGTTACATTATGTTAGGTTTCGTTAGATCAAGTTAGTTTTAGTTTGTTTAGGTTAGTTTAGTAGGGAAAAAAACTGATTCGAGCTTTGGTTAACTAGAATTGCAAGCCGATTAGTTGGACAAAGTTTGCGGTAATCACAGGGTTAGAGCCCTATTTCCCCTCCTGGGTACGGGGGTGGGTAATCATGATTGTCGAACAAAGGGTTTCTGCTCTCCGTGAAATAACCTCCACGCGGTGGCAATGTCTCCCGCGCAATATTCGTATGCATCTCCTGCGAAAAGCCCTCTATAACGTTCCTTTGTTTTCTGTGAGAGGCGCTACTGTTTGAATTGTTTTGGCTTGTTATGTTTGGGGCACTTAGCGCGATTATTTTTTAGGCCTAAACTTCAATTATCTTGCTGCTTGAACAACAGAAGTAAATTGTAAGGTATTCTCCCTATCAATTATTCACAGAAATAGGGAGTGTTTGTGGATACAAGTACATCTGCGGCACAGATAACTATATGAAGTGACCTGCTCTGAAACTGAAGCAATTGGATAGCAAGATAGGTATGATATATTGGACAAAGTAGACTCCACAAATCGTATCATTTTATTTTAATAAAAAAATTCTCATTACCGTTAATATTTCAGAAAAATGCCTCCAAAGAAAATAGCTACATCCACAAGTCAGGCGAAAGGGAAGAGAAGAGAACCGGAACGTTCAGTAAAGTCGTCTGCCGCAACACCCGGCTTGAAAGATGCAGAAGAGTACCTTGAAACAGTTATAACCCCAAAAAAGCTAAATTCAAGCAGGATTACAGATTACTTTACTAAAACCCCACCAAAAACCACTTTGTTCAATTCTAAAAGCGACTTCAGGTGTGAAAACGCCCAAGAAATTCTGAAATTCAAAAATGTTGCTTCGCCTCAGAAATCCTTACCCAGTGACACAAAAAAGCCTCTACGGCTGAGAGAGCGAAAAAGAAACATTCCAAACTGCAAAAACTCACCCGCAACATCTAGCTTTCGCGCTTTTGAGCCAAGTCCTGCTAAACAGCGAGAACGCAGTGTCGTTCCAACGGTGCCCTGCTTTGTTCGTTTATTTAACATTGTGAATTCCATACCCGATAATGTCTATTACAGTCATAAAGCGGATAATCACGATGTAGTTACAGAGGGGAAAACGCAACAGCGGACGAACGAAGTCAATCCAGTTGAGCAAACCAGTCGGAACAAACCTTCTCAACAGTCGGAAACTAAGGATCCCGTTGAGCTGCCCAATATACGTCGTTCTTTAAAACGCAAGTCGGTCGGCGTGAAGGAACCTACCCCGAAAAAGCGATCCAAAATTGAAGAACTCGCTGAAAGCAATGGCTGCACCTCCCCAAAGGCCAAATTAAGATCTTCCACAGCAAAAGATTTTCCCATGAATCTGGCCAGTCCCAAGTTGTCATTCACTTCAAGTGCAAGTGGTGGAGAAGCAAATGTTTGTTCTAGAGAAAACTCAAGAATCTCTGGTTCCCAGTGTGACAAAGATCGAAAAGCGTCACGTAAAATCACCAAAGATGAGCTCACTGCAGCGGCCTATACATTCAGATCCATTTCTCGCAAAATTCCTCCTGTCAGTGAATCGGAAAAAGATCCTATGTGTGAAAGCATCGAGTCACTCTTTCTCGTAACGTGTAAGAGCAACTATAACCAGGCTCTTCGCATTCTTCAGGACAATCTTAACATCAGATTGTATCCGAGGATCTCCTGCATGGAAACACTATTTTGGGTCATCGTTCTTGGCCAACAACCGAAAGTCAAATTCATTCATGGTAGACGGCAGACTCCGAAAGAAATGACCCCTTTCCCCCTTTCTTCGAGGTATGAATTTGTAACAGCATGCGAACTGCTGAACAAGACTTTAGTGTTGCATCCGCCGTCCGTCGTGCCCTTGTTAGATAGCATCTATCGTCGTTTGCTCTACGCGAACGAAGACACGGCATACGAGGGATGGAACAAAATAGAGGATCTTCTACAGAACTGTGACTTTAGCTATTCTGACGAGGATAATTTTGATGAGATCATGGCAAATGTTCCGCAGCTTCCAGAACGGCAGTGGTTTGCGATTAGATGGTTAGTTCGAGTCCTAGAAGCCGACTTGGAGAGTGGACTTGCAACCGAACAGCGTGGTGGTGTAGAAAAGAGCATAACTGCTCGGATCTTTTGGCATAAAGGGAAGATTGGGATCGTGAACTATAGAACTCGAAGACTTACGGAAATCCTGCGAGACGCTTTGATTGGCAACAAACACCGAGCGTTAGAAGAAGCATCGAAACTAATCGCGCTTGTTGCCACAGTAATCCAGAAAATGGAATCCGACGATTTTTTCCCTCTTCAGTTGAACAGTTTATGTCAAGACTTTGTTAATTATTTAGCCGATTGTTTGCAAAACTGGGCCCAACAAAGTTGTGACAACATGAACGAAGCGCTGCACGCCTTGAAGCCTACGTGGATAGTTCTGGCGATCTGTCAACGGTGGCTCAAACAATTAGATCCGGATTGGAACGTACCTGACGCCGACATTACTTTGAGTACCGTTTTTAGACGTTACCTGACAACAGATGCGTCCTACGCGTTCAACGACGGAGACACGTCGTTGAGTAATCCCGCCTTAAAGTTACAAGCCCTTCCTCCCGTTTTACGAACGTGTATACAACGGTTCCTAATAGTTTACCAGGAGTACTTTGGCATACGCGATATCCTTGCCATACTTGTGCATGGAGCTAGTTCTGTAGAAAGGGGCGTATCGTCAACCGCCTATTCTTCCCTCTCTGAATATGAGTATCAACGTCTGTTGAAGGATTTGAGGGCCGTGAAGAGCTGCAAATTATTGCCGACGGATCGTCAGTCTAGCGAAGGTGTGGGACTGTTAATAATATAAGTAGACTGTGATGTCTAGGCAATTTTGACTGATGAAAGTCGTGTAATTATACTTTTTGCAGTGGTGTTTTTTTACGATTAACCTATCTATCCAGAACCTGAATAAATAGTCGTTTTGGGGTCATTTTTGCTTTTATTTAGTCTCCTTTGCTTGTGTACAGTGTCCTACACACTTCCGAAATGTCCAGATCTTGAAATTCGGCTATACCTTCGCCAGTTACGTTTCGTTGCTCGTTACGACATGGTGTCAGGGTTCGTATATCGTCTAGAGTGGGTACTAATGTAAGATTGATTGCAGGATATATTAACAACGCGAACGAGAAGAATCCTACAATAAACAAAGCAGGAAGAGCAAGACCCCATTGTTTCTGCGGCCAGTACGTAAAAGCAAATGAGTTTAAAACAGTTCCTGGCAAGTAGGCCCACACACAATACGACAGAAAGACAAAAATGGAGGTTAAATACAGAGTAAATCCATAGAACGCCCTGGAAGGCGTCGGGGCAGGCGAATGTTCTCCGGTGTTTGAGCGTTCACCGGTCATAATTCTCCTCGCTCGATCGTGTTGTACGTTGCTACTCGTTTATTTACTGCTTGAACCGCAATATGGTGTCTGAAACTAGCAGAACATGTTCCATAAATGAATTTAGCGCTACCCTCAGCTGCCTTGTATCAGAACTGCTGATTTTCCTATAAGAAATTGATTTGGATTAATATATTTACGATGCAGTGATTGTATTTCTAATCTTACACATTGAGAATGTTATTATCCACTGAAAGTTGTTTTGTCGTACTGCTTCTTGACGGTTCCTTATCGACACGCAAAGAATTATACGCAATCTCTGCATCCGTTACAGAAGGAAATGGAATCTCTAGCTGTCTTTAATTAAGGCTAAGGAAATTAAAGTTGCTCATACTCAAAACAATATACATACATAAAGCTAATATATATTTCTTTATACAATTTCAAGCATTTTCGCAAAAAGGATACGCAAATACTGGAACACGTGATTCGTCTGACATCGTGCGATTGTTTGCTTGGATTTTTATGGTTAACCTAAGGGTACCGCCTTAAAGGTAGGCGGTACCAGTTCCGTTTTGTGTCCATTATTCAAGAAAACTTAAACAATCTAGGTTATTTCATAGCAATACGACACTAAGGCTTTCAGTTTTACTGTTAATTTATCTACCAAAATTGCGTTTTTTAGCTACGAAGTATTAATTATTCATACGCCCGATTAATTAGTTGACACTTCTTATCTTCTGGAGTATGTAAGCGTAAGAGCACCAGAATCTCCAGTAAAAGAAAAGGAGCGGTTAAATAGAAATATTTGACCACTTTCTTTGTTGTGCGGAGATACCCAGATGTCGAACTGCAAAATGACCTTTCTTCACCCTAATAATTCCGCAGTGTTTTCTGCGTGCCGTGAAAGTAGAAACCGTGTCACAGTGACCTACCATCAAGTTGAGATGGCGCTACTGGTTGTAAGTGAGACACATCTGCAACTGCGGTCCCTTGTGCTTCATGGAATGTATTGTCATTCCGTGATAGGAAAAAGTCTGTCATAGAGAGCAATCTTAGGGGATTTTCGTAACTTACGACTCTTGATCTTCCGAGCGTAATTTTTGTCATACCCGCTGTGAATTGCAGAGATCAAATTAAGGTAAAAAAAAACAATATTATTTCTGTTGAATAAAACTTTCCAATCCAACAGTTATGGTATTGTTACTGTACTTGATGAAAGTAACAAATTCGTTGACCTTGTTTTACTTTTTTTCTTCTTTTGTATCCTTGAATGTGTTAGTTTGCGTATTCATGATTCTGTTTTCCTTACTCTTTTCCTCACTGTTTCCTAGATCTTTGCTGGGAGATACGTGTCAAGAAATTCATTTAAGCGCCATGGGAATACTACTTGCGAAATTGTGGAGTTTCTTTGGAAATGAAGGTAAGATTTATTAGAACTGAAAATTTTATACGTCCCTTGGTGAACTTTCCTCGTTACCTCTTTCAAATTCGTGTTATTCTATATGGCTTCCGATCAATTATTTGGTAGTACACTTCCAAATGACTATTTGTACCACGTTTGTTTTTCTTTTTAATTTGTGTTGTCTAGTTTAATAGATTTACTTTATTCGAGTGACTAGCAGTTACGACGGTCTCTTTTGTTTTATCCAAACGTGAGAAGTTTTGAACTTGAAACATTTATGTATTTCGTATTTACCTTTATTGTAAATGATACAGGATGTGAAGCCAATACAGGTAATCCTATGTTTTTGTTTTTCGGTCGAAAGCTATAGACAAATTTGGCATAATCTTCTGGTCGCCCCATTTTTGTATCGTGCACGAAGTAATCGATTTTTTTGCTTTTTTAGAGCACAAAATTGTTATTGTGGGACTGGACAATGCAGGCAAGACCACCATCCTGTACCAGTTCCTTATGAATGAGGTCGTTCAGACGTCGCCCACCATTGGCTCAAACGTTGAAGAAGTTGTATGGAAAAACATTCATTTCATCATGTGGGATTTGGGCGGTCAAGAATCTCTTCGTGCGGCATGGAATACGTATTATACTAACACAGAAGTATGTTACCAAGGAGTGGGCCTAAATTTACTTGTGCTAAAAGCTCATACCTTGTAGTTCATCATACTTGTTATCGATTCCGCTGACCGGGAAAGATTAAGTATAATTCGGGACGAACTCTACCGGTTGCTGGCCCATGAGGAACTGTCCCAAGCATCCGTTCTCGTGTATGCGAATAAGCAAGATTTGAAAGGCTCCATGTCGGCAGCAGAGATATCTCGACACTTAAATTTGACGTCGCTGAAAAAACACCACTGGCAAATTCAAGGGTGTTGTGCGTTGACCGGTGAAGGGTAAGCCATTGAATCCGTCGGAAAAATGTGAGCCTTTGAATACTAATTTCCCATGCCTTTTTTCTAGTTTGTACCAAGGGCTAGAATGGATAGCTAGTCATATACGCAAGAAATGAGTGACATTTCAAGTAAAAGCCTTACGAAGACTTACTAACTTGCTTGAACGCTGAGAGGAGAATGTGCGTGTACTGTACTGTACATAGTTTTTGTATGACCAGAAATAGTCTTAAGTTCACCAACCGTGTCGAATTTATTTTCTTACCTTGGAGGACCAATTGTGTTCATTGCGTATGACTTTAAAAATCCCAGGCAGACTTATTTTTGCCGTCTGTTAGTTTTGAGTAAGTTGCTGATAATTTCCATAATCTTATTTTATTGGCGTACTGCAAAACCATCATGCATTCATTATTGTATAAGCTACTGAGCAGGATTTTTCATCATTTGTTGATTCTGGGCTAAAACAACGCCTGTTAACGTTTTATTCTGTGATGTGAGTTACGATACCTTAGAAGCCATGTATGGACAGCGTGTCAAAATTTGCGATAGCATTTGTACTGAGAAACTGTAAATAAGCACGGTAAATTTCTGGGAAAATCAAGCTGAGTTTTGTAAAACATTTTTCTATTTGACATGGCTTTGAAACTGAATCGTTAAAACTGGTTGCTAACGTCCACCTCTGTGCTAACTAATGCTCGCAAGTTTCGCTAACCAGGATTATCAGACTTATCCGACGAGCTAACATTAGTGTTTATTATTTTCGACAAGATAGAAAAATAACCTTTTGACGTATAGCATTCGAAACCGCTGCTTTTCTCCAGCGGTTCATGCACACTTGGTCAAATTGTTAGCGAGCTTTCGGGTTTTGAAGAGCCTGAATGAAGAAAAAGTAAAAGCTATCGCTTTCCAACTAATACACCCTCTTTCCTCAAACGGGCAAGAATATCTGTGCATTTTGCGGGCTATTGAGTCCTAAGGTATTGTAGCTCTGCAAATAGAGCAATACGTTTTTGGCATGCGATCATAAATCATAGGCCGGCGGTCACTTTGAGCAGAAAAGAAGGCCCTTCTGCGTCGTCACAGCCAAGTTTTCCTCGAAAATCACGGCGAAAGGCAGCTGAGCAAACGAAACGGAGATTTTAGGTATCTGTCTCTAAGCTTCCTAAGTTCGCTGCGAAAATATAATATACTCGCTTGTACGCGAATTGAAGCGTTAGCAAATCTTTTGCGACAAATCTGTGATTGAATTGAGGAGTCAGTGCTCGTAGGACGAGCACATCTTTTGCTATCGATAGCCAATTTTTACTGTGTAGACTAGAACGCGATTTTTTGGTACACAGGAAATAACGTTTGTATACCCCGATTCTGGTCGGGGTATGTCCTTTGTGACGTTCTGTTTGTAACTCGAAAATTTGCTATAGTGAAATGGGAGTAGGGATTGTCTTTAGAATGGTAAGCGTTTTTGTAAGGCGAGCCAATTTTACGGTCGAAGGGGATCTTTGAGCCCTTCTCATATAGCGTCGACAATCGGGTCTGCAGTGCAGCCATAACTTTTAATATCGTGCTAAGTGTGCACACAATCGTTCGAGGTGTCGACAGGGCGTTTATCGTGCGTAGTTACTAACGTGCTTTTTCAGTGTTTTCGTTTCCCTATTTATAGTAAAAGTGAAGGTTTTTATGGCGTACGGATCACATAGTGGTACAACCTCTTCTCGAGAATGTTGTGTTATCCGATAATAAACAAAAAACTAAAACGTAACTGTATTTTGATTCGTTTTTGGCACTGTAACATGTTCGTTTTAGAAGTCGATAGTCGTTCTCGAAGAATATTCAGGTTTAAAAAATCTTACACCAGTAGTGGTAACGAACGTTTAGCTTCGGGGTTATGTTCTATTGCTTATGGTAACTTGCCGTCAGTTTCAACGAACAACCGTTGTTAAACCTCGCAAAGCCACTAGACACTAAAGACGTATTTATAACTTTTAACGCACGTTTAAATCAACATTGGTTCTTGTCTTCTTGTGAAAAAGCAAAGATGTGCTCTGTTCCCCTTCACTGTGTCAAAGTTTGGACACTTCTCCAAAACACTTTGTTACGCTCGGGTTTCCCACGCTGCGTAAAACGTGTAGGATACGGCATCGCGAAAAAGGGATGAGATTTTGTTCGAAAAGAGGAGGGAAAGGGTGAGAGGTTTTGCGACCAGTTTTTTTCCCCACTTGCAAGTGGAAGCTCAGACAATGTTTTTTAGCCTTTTCGTATTTTTCCGAACAGGGTGAAATTATTTCCCTGGTGGGCTGTATTTGCCAAAGTAAGTGCTATAGGTTTTTCATATTTCTACGATAATTACTCTGGAATCCTAATCCTTTTGCCGAAAGGCTTGATTGATCCTTTGTCGGAAAACAGAATAGTTCGAGCGCCGGTTAATTCCAAGCTATACTGAACCTATCTGTGTCGATCAGCGGTTCAGCTAACATTGCGAATAATAACTTAATTACAGATGAAGGAGGCCGTTATTCCTTTAGTCTCTCTTTCTGGAAATGCGAAGGCTTTCACTGGTTGACGAGCATTCTTGAAAGTTTACCATGTCTCCGCCTTCTAAGAGGCTAGAAAAGTTCAGCTTTATGGAAGTAAATTGTAACGTTACCTGCTCTAGAAAGGCCTGCCATTTTAGTAGGAGTACGAGTACACGGTGGGCGGAGCCTGAACTTGGTTGCGGATGCCACTAGTGAGGTCGAGATCACTTCACCTACGATCCATCAACTTCGTAAAAGAAGTCAGTCGTGTCTCAGTCGCAGTGAGACTTGTTTGCGTAAGAAGAGCGCGGATTTTTTTTGAATCACTAGTGTGATCGAGTTCAGTTTTGAGGTATCGTGAGGTCTGTTTTCACGTTGAGATAGGATGCCACTTTTTCTTGTCCGCTTTTCTTGTAGTACTTTCGAGCAGTTCTCGGCTATCACCCGCCTCAACTTTTTGCTTTATGAGTGCTTCCAGTGACTTGACTAATATTTAGGTTATCTTTCAATTAATTGCATAGGCACACCGTGCTCAGTGACTTTAAAATTAGATAAAACAGTTAAATTACGTTAATTTTAGTTTAAATATTTTTGTTTCGTGGTTTGTTTTAAGTTCGGTTAGGATGAAAATGAGCTAGTTGAGGAGGAATGTGACATTAGTAAAAAAAAAATAGCCAACCTATTTCAATATTTCTTTAAAAGTCGCGTTCTGCATTCCCCCATTAATTGGTGGGTATGTAAAGCCTGCGGATTTTCCCCCAACAAAACACACCGAGATTTCTTTTATCAGTGGATTTTTCTAGTCCATGATATAACTCGTCTTAGTGTACCTGAATGAGCATTATTTCAATAACTTTGCCATCCTAGGTCAGCATGTATTGCGCATATCGCAATAATTGATCAAGTATTTGTTGAAGAAAATATTCGCAATGAAAAAGCCCCTCTTTCGTTCTTAATGCATTTTTTTTACGCATTAACCAATAAATTTTCCACTTCACTCTTTCTTTTACTTATTCAACATTTGACATTCGAGGAGGGAAACATTGTAAATTACATTACATTCAGATTATTAGTTTGAGTTTTTCTAATTTTGTTCTATTTATACACGGAGTTAAATTTAATAATGTATACAATTCCTACTTCAGATCATGTTCGAAATGGCTCAGGCGACTCTTAGTAGCGATTGCGAATTCAGTAATGGTAGGGTATTTTTTCCCATTGGCTTGGAAAGTATTGTACATTTTGCGTCATTGCGTTTTGTAGGTAGTAGCAGAATGGATTGCAGCAATAGCTGCTGCTCTACTTCATCGTTTTTTTCGCCAAGCCCCACAGAATGGGAAGAAGGTGAAATGCAAGCTCCAGTTTTATCGCCGAGTCCTGTACTATGGAAGGAAGTATGCACATGTCCATTGTGCCTTGGCTATAACATCCCTAGCTTACATACTGGATACACGTTGGTGAATGCAATTATCATTCAACCGCAGCCAGATCTTCTACGCTATCCAAACAACGTGCCGTCACCCTACGAAGATATATTAAAATTCTGGCCGAAACTGCCATTGTAAGTAGTCTACTTACGTGAAGGGGCGTTCTTCATTTCTCGAAGCATATTCTAATGCACATCGTTACATGAACTCTCCGAATTACATCCTCAAGTGAATTATAATTAGTCGACGGATTTGCCCATTTCGACTATTAAATATCTATATTTCTGTAAAAATCAGTACTATGACATTTTAATGTTATTTGATTCCAGTGGTATTGAGAGTAATTGGATCACGCAGTTCGCAGCCCACTTCAAAGATTTTTTCGCCGCCGACCGGCATTCTTGGTCACTGAGGCCTTTGTGCGGTACGAAGGAGCCTTCTGATGACTTGGGGAAATTTCATGTTGTTTTGGATGCTGCAAAAGTCAGGTTTTGTTGCGATGTAAGTGTTCCTTCGGGTTTGAGCTCTCTTTTGTTCTAAACTATTTCCTTATGTTTCAGAAGAAAGGACATGGCTGGACGAGTATGAAAGGTTTAGTTACGTTCTGGTACCGGCTTCGTCGCTCCCCAGATTTGGGAATTGCAGGCGAAGTACTCTTTAAGCTTTACGGACAGAAATGCGAGAAATGCATTACCCGTAAGATTAATAGCAGTTTCGAAGAACCTATGTGGTACTCGGAAGAGATTGACAAGGTACTAATTTCTCGGTTTTAAATGTACAAGTTCTTACGAATTGCTCTCTTGTTGGTACGCAGGTGCTACTAAACCTCAAAAACAAAGTGGGTTTTACCTACTACGGGTTCCCGCAAATTTGTGAGCAGGCTCTCAGGCGTAAAGGCAAGCCTTCTAGGCCACACAGGTCTGAACTATGTCAGGCATGTAGGGATGGTGAATGTCGCGAAAAGAAGTAACGTAATTCCAGCGAACACCCAGTGTAAGAATGGAGACGAATCAGTGTTATGATTTTTAAAAACGTGGGCATAACTGAACAGTGTGTTGAATAAAAGGATGATTTTTCATAACTGGCGCCGTTTGAATATTATCGCTTGAGCTTTTAATCGATATAGTGTGATAGAGCGATATTAATTCTTTCGACTTCCCTGTTTGTTGTGCGGCTGGATGCAAGGCGAAAGATTAAATTTCGAAAAAGCATGAGCGTTCTAAGTGTGTTGCGAAACGCTTCTAGATGCGCAAGTTATCTGAGCAAAAATGCGTCGAAGGTCTTGCCATCCGGTAAATAAATAAGTTATCTAGAATATTCCAGAGAGCAACATCTTTTCTGAAATGATTCGTTCCTGTATATTTGAAGCTGCATTCACATGAGGCATTAATGTATTTTTCAAACTATTTACAGCTAGCGTGAGATCCATGAGCGGTCATCATATGGCAATCACTCCTTCACGATGGCAGTACGCTAAGTTTAAGGACTACTTGCATTTTTACACCTTGCTGGGCATAATTCCTTGCACTCTGATATCCTTCTTGGTGAACGTATTCATTGGGCCTGCTGAGTTGGCAGAAATACCTGAAGGATATGTGCCGAAACATTGGGAACACGAAAGAGTAAACTATGCGTTTTTATATTTTCATTATCATGTGTTAATGTTCTGTCTTTTCTTAGCACCCAATAACTCGCTGGATGGCTCGCAATATCTTCCGTAGCCCTCAGGAGGTCTATGAAACCAATCTTCACGCTGCATATGAGGTTGAATACAAACGTCAACTGCGGTAAGCAATTGCAGTTTTTAACCGCGAAGTTGTGTACATCCTTCAAATTCTAGACTCCTGGAGACGGAAGTTATGAATAAAATGGCGGCGCGGGGTGACTACCAGTCGTATTATTACGTGCCTGTTAGTGCCCGACATCACGAGCTGGCGCGTAAGGAGTCCGTAACCATGTTAGGAAGTGCGAACGACAAGACTATCCCATAAGATGTCTCCCGCGTTTACTTCGGGCTGTGAAGCTAACTTGTTAGAAGGTTGTATATACATAGTGCTGAAATACAGACGTGCAGTACGAGAAAATTAAAAGGAAACTTCAACTTGTACAAAGTCTATTAGGATTGTCAACTGCAGTATGAAAATTTAAATAAAGCACTGTAGTGTTAAGGCTTATTCACGCAGGAATGAATTTTTGGTCCCTCGTTTATCTTTACTTGGGCTGATCCTTCACGGTAGGTCTTGAAGTCCATGCTTATCATAAAGTTTACCGGTCTGTTCGAAGGCTTTTCGCATTGCCATGGATATCTTGGGCAGGAGCTCAACGTAAGTTTCTTCAGTGTCATCTTGCACCATAATCTAAGAAACAATGCAAATGAAGTTCACGCATAACTTCTTATCGTTGCCAAGGAGTACCGCTTTCAACAGCCCTTGTTTTGTTGGTAAAGCATACAAAGCTAACATGACGGCTTTTCTAATTAAGAAGGGATGAAACTTGGCTAACGTTTGTTGATAGCACTCTTGACACACGTATACTAAACGCTCGTCACTTTCCAGTGGGAGTATGGCATCCAGAAACTTGTAACTGAACTCTATAAGATATGTTAGTGCAAGTGCATTAGAAGATGACAGCTAACCTAGAGCTCTATGTAATCGAAGTAGCGTGCGCGAGCCCGAAATAAAACCGTCCTTCTCAAGGAGGTTTTCTGCCTTTTCGTGTTCCATCATTCCTTCAATTGTGGAATACTTTTCCGAGGACGCGCCGTTGCACAAATCCTGCATAATATGCAGTTTGCTGCTGACGTCGGACGCTACGAAACCGAATACCGCACCCATTAAGTAAAAAAACCTAAATACAGTGTTTTTAATACTTTTCCACTCAATATTTTGTTACTATACTTGCTAAATTCGCCATAGGCGCGTATGTATGGTTCCATCTTGAGTTTCTCTTCATCTTCTTCGACACATTTTCGGAACTGTTCCTCAACAAAAAAAAGATCAAACTTCCGAACTGGCGCCATAAGTATAACTGCGATCTTACGTTGCACAAAAGCTAATAAACGTACGACAAGTGTAAAACAAAGAAAAATAATCACAGTCTTTTGAAAAACCTTTCTCAAGTTAAGTAAACCACAACAAGTGATTAAGAACGGCAGTGAAGACGAATCGAATACCAAACGAAAAGCCTGCGAAAGGCGGACCTACTGAGCGGATCGGTTTCAGAACGTTATCTGAATATTGGCCACAAGCTCACTGGCGAAAAAATTCCGAAACCTCGTTCGTTTATGCAATATTTCCTATACTCGTTGACAACGAGTTATCTCTTGAATAATTTCAATCTTTGACTAGACAGACAGTTTTTGAGACTTTATTATTATTTTTTTTGGACATGAATCGTGACAATTTATAACGTTTATTCGCGCATAATGAATCCATTATTTTCATGAAACTGCAAGGAGCGGTATCTCTATGTTCCGAAACGTAATATTTATGTTAAGCACTTGTATTCTCCATGTGCATGACCCTAGCACGTTCAAGCCCACCGAGCTTCGTATTTACGATATATCAGGCCTCGAAATAACCCATGAAAGGGCCGTTTGGGTTCAAAGGCATAGCTTCAAAACTACGTTCGTTTTTGCCTACTTGCCCCGCGTAACATCAGGAGGGACGTCGGTTTTGAACCGGGCGCGTTCTCGGGTCAGTCGACTTTAGACCCGCAGAGAACTGTTACTTTGTCACCTCTTGTAAGCCCCGAATCACTCTGCAGTCAAGGCACCTCTCCGACCGAACCGAAACCGCATCAGCTTTGTTGTCAAGCTCGAAAGGTACAAATATCCCAGTGCATTCCGTAGTGATTTTGAGGTGTTTTGTTGCTGACGTTTGTCATAAGGATTTTTTTTCTTGTGGAATTAAAATTTGTATTTGGTGCAACACCTAACCAGAAGACATAGCCAAAGGTAATTATAAAGCCTAATTAAAATCGAAACGTTGGCGTTAACTATATCGTTTTTTTATATTGACATAGTTTCAGGGTCGGCTTTTTGATAAGGTTGAAGTCTCCTCCTCCCCCCTCCCCCCAAAAAGAAAAATAGTCGTACTTGGAAGATGGAGAAGCACCTCAAAGACACCTTAGATTCCTACGAAAACTGCGGCTTTTTGCAGCAGGGACCCATGTATCGCAAAGTTGGCCCTAATGTCCTTCCAAAGCCCAATAAAGCTGAACCTCAAGTTCCTGTCATTCCTAAAAGTCATACAATTAAAAAGTTTTCTGAACCATCGTTTAGTACAGTCCTCAATCGTTACGGACACCAAGCAGGTAATGATACGTCCGTGTCACATTCCACATATGCCAATTTTCCGCCCCCGCCCCCTCCTCCCCATGTTGAGCCCCTTTACAGCAATTTGCAGAACCGTCGCTTTAAAAGCCGCGATCCGTCCGAAGATGATCTTCCCCCGCCTCCTCTGGATAGCAGCTTAGAGCCCGAGTTGAATCATCTTCCGCCTCCTTTGCCGGAAGATTTGCCACCGCCGTCTCCGCCGTCACCAGTGAGTTCCTCGTATTCGGAACTCAGGCGAGCTACCGGCAACGAAGTCTTGTCACCCTATGGAGGGCCTTACGCTACGTATGCTCCTTTATCGCAGGTAAAAATGACAAGCTACGCTAATATTTCCTTTTCCGGTAGTAAAGGGAACTGAATTGCTAAAGTGAATTTTGGTTTACGTAGAACAGTAATTAAAATTTCCAGGTTCGGTTTGAACTATCATGACGGTTAGGGACCGGATTGATGACAAATCAGTCGCTGAAGTTAACCACATTTCTTGAATGGCTGAATCAACGTCTGTAGATTGCCCTCACTGTTGATTTTAGGGGGCAGAAGGCGGTTTTCTATTTTTTATGAAGCAAAATTTTACTGACAATAGATGCATACTTTCGATGGGTTTGGTTTTAGTGGGAAATTTTCCTAAAAGTCTTTTCTTGGGGTAACTCGGAGACGGTTAATTAAAAATATTGGTAACACGGAAAGAAAGTACGGAGTTAAAATTTGTGTCCAGGACCTTACCCAAGATTTTGGTTCGCGGGTGGATCATCTACAATTTTTGAAGGCGTTTGCGATTTCTCCTATCTTCCACATTATAAAATAAGAATTCCGTGGTCAACACTCCAACCTCCTTGTGTACGGGGGTATTTGAGCCATTAAAAAAATTGTTAACGAACGCAGATATCCATTTATTTAGACAGATCTGACCAGACTCTTGATGATTTTTTTTTCTGCTGTCTTTATAAATTGTGCTCCGTTTACGGTAAAACTCTTTCAATTAAAAGCTGTGAGGGCAAAGTAATGACAAGTGAAGAGCAGTGAATTTATCTTCGTATAAATTAGTTTTATATCTGTGTTTTGTAAGCAGGTTCACCCCTCACACAAACCGGGTATCGGATGATCTTAGTTACTGTATCAGCAAACTCAGGCAGCGCGTGAACTGCCATGTATGGTGCTTAATCTTACTTTCGCGTTCAGATCCGAACGCTTGATAGAAAGTAATCACTTAAAGCCAGCTTTCCAGAAGCAAGAAGTGTTCTTACACGGAAGCAGGTGCGGCGTTGAAAGCAACATTCCTAATCAGAACCTTTCAGAGCTGGTCTCACGCGATAGATATATTATTCGTTGGACAACATTCCTCGTGTCACTCTAAAAATCTTTCCGTTGAGCTGTAGTGTACTGTATGTTCGACGTCTTCAAGGAGAGAATCCTCGAAATCCTGTCTGTTGCCCGCTACAACACTCGGTGGAGAAACTGAAAATTTATGCTTGAAGCAGAAGCTACATGGTTATGAGCTGCTAGTAACAGCTCGTTTGTTTCGATTGGATTTCGCCCAAATTTACAGAGAACTCCCTGTTATATCGCTAGTTCCTTTCTGGAGGTGTTTGACGGCATACTCTGTATAGCAGGGGTAGGCACCTTTTTTCCTTCACGGGCCATTAAAAGCCATTTGATGTAGCTGCGGGCCTGATCGAAACGTGTAAGGTGAAGGCGGGCCGGATTGGCCTATTGAAATACTTAATCGGGTATTACTGAAGAAAAAACATAAAGATGGATTGTTTACAAATAATCCGTTTTAATTAACGTTTACTTAACTTGTAAAGAAATTATACTTCTAGCGCTCTTTTATACCCCAAATTTGCTATTTTACGGAAAACGTAATTCTCTGTCCGAGCATCACGGGCCGGATAAATTGGGTAAGCGGGCCGCAGGTTGCTGACCATTGCTGTATAGGGTCAAGAAGAACGCGGTTCGAAAAGAAAAAGTTCTATTTGTTTAAGGCCACCTAACTTTAGTTTACCTTTTCCTGTCAATAATAGCATCGGTTTAATATGTCTAAGAAAATCTGCCTATAGCGAGAAATATCGTGAATATTTCGTAAATCACGTTATATTTCGCATTATTTCCTCTTTCTTGTATACCAGCATTACCAAATTTGTTTACGTTGAGCAAAATTTTTGTGTGACTTTTACTTAATGGCCCTGATAAATAAGTTAAAAGAAGATTTGAAGAATTTACACTAAAACAACTAAAATTAAGCGTCTTTTTCCTTTCCTTTTTGCATTACTGTTGCTTGTGCTTGAAAGAATACCTTATTTTTTTCCTTTGCTGATCGTAACAAATGCTTATTGCTCAGTTACTCATTCTTTCGTTTGTCTTGGTAGCTGTTTTTTGTTACCATTTACTAAATTTGAAAAAGTTTCTATCTAATCTTTCTGCTTTTTTTAACGTAAATGCACAGCGTCTTTAAACGAAGAACATGGCCCGTTTATTGAGCTTACGCATCATCGCCAGCTTTCGATCTCTAAAAATTACCGGAAAGTTACGCATTGACCTATTTTCGTCACAGACACGAACTAGTGTCAGTACAACTGTTTATTTTCTTTTTTCACATGAATGACAAATCGCCGACTGGCTTTCCTGAGCCGGCTAGCTATTAATAATTCAGCTCACTTTCTCGCCAAAACGCAAACATAATATTGTGGTTAAAATAGCTTTACAAGCATTCCAATCGAGGTCTTTGCCTTGTGCGTATTGAAGGTTTGCCCGTCGTAGAGTAAAAGTAAGAATGTAGCCTTTCCAGTTCACCGTGACTTATTTTTTCATAATTCTTTCTTAAGCTCAAAGCCACATTTTATCCCGGTGTGTTGTCACACTAAAAGGACGTAATTATGATCCTTTTTTTCCACGAAATGCGTGATCACTCTTGAGCACTTTACGTATTCATTGGGAAGTCAAATGAAGTGCGTGAAGGCCAGGCTGACGTCACCTGACATATATGGTCAGGTTTAAGGCAGCGTCAAGAGCCAAGAGACTGTGGGGAGAGAGCACTCAGAAACCTTCACTCGAAGCAGCAGAAATAGTTTAGAATGAGAGCCGAACCGGATTGTCTACATGTCCAATGCGTAGTGAAATAGACTGTCATCCCAACGTTTTGCTATCTATTCAAGCATGTGCCGTGTCCAGTTCTGTTATACATTGTGAATCGCCATAACGCCCAAATTCCCCAAGCGTACGTGCCGTGTTCGGAGTTTGTTCAAAACGGTAGTTTGTTAGTGTTCCAGAAAAAAGTTGGCAAGATGAGGTGGTTTGCGCTGTTTTTAGATATAGGTTCGCGTTAACTTTAGTGTACAGGATAGTATGTGGGATTTCGTAAAATACCCGAGAGAATTTCTTTTCGTGAAAACTGATCTGGAGTTAATTATCAGTCTTGCCTTTTCTTTTCCCAAGAATGTTGTACTATAGCTTAAAGTTTTCCCATGGCATTGGAAAGTGAAGTTTTAGTTCTTTTATTTTAAATTCAAAACAAACGAGCGGAAAAAATTCGTTTCAAAGTACATAATCATTGTTGTGTCTCATTGTTGTAGATCTCAACTGAAGAATCTGTATACGAACCCATTCAGCCTCGTCCAGCCAGTCAAATGTCCACGTCGTCAAAAAGTGGGACAAATTACACCCTATATGGTCCGTATGGACCAAAGGGTTTGGCACCAGCTCCGTCTTCACAAGCTTCAGCTTCTGGTGACCGTTATGGCCAAGAAGATGAAGTGGATGCGTTAACCTCCTTACTGGTGAAGTCAATGGATGCTGCATCTGACCCGGATTTCTTTGGTAGAAAAGAAAATGTTTACATTGACCTTTCACACTTTCGTATTTTCTGTTCCCGATACTTTAGGTATGTGTGCGGGATGTGGAAGTAAAGTTGTCGGCGAAGGCACGGGCTGTACCGCCATGGGACAGGTGTACCACATTCGGTGCTTTACGTGTGTGGTATGTTGCGCTCTCTTACAAGGCAAACCCTTTTATGCCGTTGAAGGAAAACCGTACTGTGAAGAGGACTACTTGGTGAGTTTTCATAGCGAAAGCCAAAACAACTTAATTTGGGTTGCTTTTCGGTAGAATACACTTGAAAAATGTTGCGTGTGTACGGCACCTATCCTGGACCGTATTTTACGAGCTACGGGAAAGCCTTACCATCCACAATGCTTCCGTTGCATCATGTGCGGACTGTGTCTAGACGGCATTCCTTTCACAGTAGATGCTGCTAATCAGATTCATTGTATTGACGATTTCCACAAGTATAGTCTCGACTCTTAAAGTAAATAATTGTAATTAAGCCTGACTTGCAGAAAATTCGCTCCTCGTTGTTCTGTGTGCCATTTACCTATTATGCCTGAACCCGGACAAGAAGAAACTGTGCGAGTCGTGGCCATGGATCGCAGCTTTCACGTTCATTGTTACAAATGCGAAGTAATTGAGGAATAATTCCTATCTTTCAAGAATATCTACTAATGAGTATCGTGGGGTGTAGGATTGCGGAACAATTCTGTCTTCAGAAGCCGAAGGAAGAGGGTGTTACCCTTTGGATGAGCATGTTCTTTGCAAAACATGCAATGCACGTCGCGTCCAGGCACTAACGTCTTGCGTATCTACAGAACTGTGAGGACCCAGTTTTGAAAAAAAAAAAAGAAAAAACCTTGGGTGTATGAGGTGACATGAATTGGGGATGTCCATAAAGGATTTCAGGTGTGTTTTTGTTGAAGCGCGCGGTTTTTATTTTCTTACAGCACAAAGGGACAGCATACTGGCAAATCTTGTATGAATGCGTAATCTAGTTTAAGAAAGTTTTTACGTTTGATTTTCAGTTCTTTTCCAATGATCCGGTGCGAGAGGGAATGTGCAAAATTCTTTATAAAAACGAACACATGACGTTCTTTTATTCCATAAATCAGCAGCTTTATTTTAAACAGTGAAACTTGGTGTTGTCTCCTTGACTGAATTGCCATGGCATTTATTTGATAACGATATGTACTGTACCCTTACCACTCCGAAGCCCAATGGCGCCGAATATTACCGTTTTGACTTATTCCAGCTCTCGATTATCAATGGCACGTTTGCGACTTCTTTTTCCACCTTCCGTAGTAGCTTTCTCTGCGTCATGTGAAATTAAGCTTTCGATGTGATTGAGCTATTAAATGGGATAATAAGTCAATACGTTTCAATTCACTTCCTCCTTACCAAGGATGGATTTTTACGTGCGAGTAGTTTCACATCGTCTACGTTAACCATAGATCTCTTTGCGTGTCTAAGATTGCGGAGTATTTTAGGGGAAATAACGGATAATTTTTGTTTTATTTCCTTACTTCGCAAAAGCTTCCAAGTCCTGGGCGTATAGACTAACCTGTTTGTAGGCAAGTTCATTGATCGCTGCCATCACTGACTTCTCAACATCTCTGGCCGCAGAATTTTCGAAATCTCTGCATATCTTCCCAATGCTGTAATGCAGCGCAGCCTTCAAGCGCTGAAAATTATCAAATAGTTTCCATCAGGACTGCAAAATAATGGCGGCGTGATTGTATTTAGCACCGGACAGGGATTTGGTTTTTCTTTTGTAACATAAAGCAGTACAATACATGTTGGTAGGTGTTTAAGTGGTCAAGAACATTCTTAATTAAATTATGTGGTAAGATGACACTTTCGACTAACTCGACTCAGATATTCAATATCCGGAATGGTCCTGTACTGACACACAACAAAAAAAGAAAGAAAAAGAAAATACATTCAGCCACAAGTCTAATCATGCCTTTGGAGGCTGATTAACTTTCATTAGGCGCAGAAGGAGCTTCAGCAAATCGGTCTCAAAATGACAGGCAATTCTTCTACATTTCGTATAAAGTAGTTATTTACATCGTACACTTTAGTTTCGTAGCCTTTTACCTTGTAATCGACTGGTTAAAGCCCTTTACCAGTTAATCCAAGTAAGTCAGCCTCAAGACGTTTAATAAGACCTCTGTGTTTTGCTAAATAAGCTTTTTTTTCGTCTCGGTACAGTACAACGGAAGCTCCGTTGCAATGAGTCTTATTTGTTCAGCTTTGTATACCCTTTACTGTGATCTGAGTCTCTAGAAAGATAGCAAAACGTAAATCTCAGTCTCTAGGGACATATTTTTTTTCCTCACGCGTATAAACGATTGTTTAAAATGAAAGAACTTAAGTGGTAAAGCACTTAACTTAAAGCATTTGAATCAACTTCAGTACATTATGTATAATTTCATACCTCGTGCATACTGAGCTTACGGTACCGTTGTAGTACCATTCAGTTCTTGTAACTCCGTGTTGTTTCCTACTCCGCCTAAATTCCTACTTGTTGCCCGGTCCCGTGCCCATGTAATTTAGCAGGTTCCACTCTATTATTTTTACGTTATGGAGAGAAAAATAAGAAAGTATTTTCATTAAACTAACACGTTATGCAGTATATCTACACCTACTTTTCTGCTCAGAGCGTGCCGCAAAGTTTAGTCGTGATTAAATAAGTGAAATGCGACATACCTCGGTACAACGAAATTAACGAGAAGGTAACAAACAAAAAGAAAACCGAGTTACAAAAAATAGGAGAAATAGTTAAAAGAGTTACTCAGTGTATATTATTTTATTCAGTTGCCTCAACATGTAACAAATCAGGCTAACGGAGCAATTTTTAAGGGAATTGTATTCCACAGACATGTTTGGAATCACCGCAATACGCCAACCATATAATACCGACTGTGTGAGGTAAAAAAACAACAACAACTACATAAATGACAACATGAATGTAAATAACTCACTTAAACTTACTTGTTCCGTTTCGAATTTATCTTGATCCATGGAAAGCCAAATACTTATCTGTTGGGTTCAAATGTTTTGTCAATTGACATCGAGTAAGCTTGCGTTCAAAAATTTAGTTTTTCCTGCAACGTGGTGCCACCTATTATCGTTTAAATGACACAAATAATGCCATTTGTGGCGGTTTCTTGGTTGAACGAGAATTAGTTGGCGTTGTCAAAACATTCTCTTAAAAAAACGTTGGAGCTGTGTTCAAGAAATGTTTACTAATGAGTATAACTTGAAGTTTTCTGGATAATTACTCTTTTTAATTTTCTGGATAATTACTCTTTTCGTTAAACGGTTTCCTCGGCTCTACGCACCACGCGAGAAACGTTTAAGTGTAAATTGTTTTCATATCGCACACTTTTAGACGTTTCTGATTATGTGTGCCCTCGGTGGACTAAAAACTATGTGTTCTAAATACGAACTTTGCCTAGCACATAGTGACGTGTCTTGGAAAAAAAGGTGCGGAAGGGAACAATTTACTAAATACGGCAACAATCTTTTTTTTTTTTTTTTTTTTTTTTTTCAGAATTGAGTAGCACTTCAGTAGGATAGCACTTCAATAGTAGAGCTACGGTGTAGTACCTCAGTAGCCTGTTTTCAGCATTGCAGCACTGACCTTTTCCAAAACAGCAGAGAAAAAAAAACTTCAATGACGCTCAGACTTGTCGATTTTTAGTTTCCAGAGATAACCGTAATGGTGAGACAATTGGATAGCGTAATGGTACTACGAATTACTAGTAGAATGAAGAAAATAATAGAGAAACAAAATAAGAAAATCAAACCAAGTTGGAGATTAGAGTTAAAGTAAAGCCTGCAACAATTAGAAGAAAATACTTTTGATGATAGCCTGTTCAGCTGCCATGTAAAGGACAAAATTTTCTGCGACCAGTGTGTCATTTTCTTCCATTCGCCTTTATCTTAATTTGAATATTACAGTTGATCAGTGTAGGGCAATGAGTTTCAAGTAGTTTTTTTTTTAATATTCAGTCTATTCATTTCTGCCCAGCAACCATCCTAACCGTCCTCCATAAGTCTAGATCAGGCAGAGATCTCCAGCAATATTGGGACTTCGCTGTATGTTTCTAATTCATCCCTTCACCTCCCGTTTTTCAGGGTCTCGGTTCAGTTTTCGTGCGAAATTCATCACAAAATTGTTGACGGAGCTGATCCGTGTGGCCATGTTGTTTGAGACAATTCTTTTTTGTGGTATTTTTGGAGTGAGGATTTGATAAATAAGTCGAAATAAGAACAGCAGACAATTGCAGTCCCGAGGACTCCGTTTCTTGGGCGCGTTTGGGGAAGTCTGAAGGGAAGTTGGAGGTAATATGCAATTTTCGGTGAATTTGATCATCCTGTGTGCACCGTGATATAAAAAATTGGAGGGACTCAAACTCCCCTCCTGGGTATGACCTTGATTACGCTGGTTGTCGCACAATTTCGCATTGTGCCTCGCGATGAGATGGACATGATTAAAAAATCAGCGTTGTCGTGTTGGAGAGTAATTTTGCATTACAATTACTATAAGGCAAGCTGAAGCAGCAATCGCCAGTCCCTTTGACTTGTTATTAATCACCAGTACTTGAAAAGCACGAAGATGCTTAACAATGCTGTATGCAGGTCAGGATCTCTTGCGTAACTGTAGTTCAGAAACGTGGAAACTCTTTTATGTAGGCCTTTGGGGTTAATAATTGTTGTGTTTTGGAGAAGTTTGACAGTGTTGCAAAGTAAAAAGATTTTGTTGTATGATAGGCTTTTAAGGAATGTCTTAACCATGGTCTGAACAGGTTTACTATTATGCAACTTAAGTGTTCTTACTTCCAGAGCGGTAACTTTCCTTAAGTGCCACCTTAATTCTCTGTTAACTATTCTCTTTATGACCTTTGTAACATAGCTTTATAATTCAGCTTAAGTGCTGTATAAGGAAGTGTTATAGTGTAATTTAGAACTATTATTTTTATGTTCTCCTGAATGCAAAGTGTCACAACCACTACATTATTTCATTCAAACTCCCGTACAATTAACTGTTAACCTTTCCTGCTTCCCAGTTTTCTGTCTTGCTTATATTTTCACCACTGACTGACCACCCTGCTTTTCGTTTGACACGCAACCTCCGTCCCGGTCACCTCGTATTGCCAATATGGTATGGTATTTGGTACGGAAAAGTGGTATGGTATTTGGCAGTTTGTCTAATGAAATCATTACAGAAATACTTATGTGGTTGTGGTGAAAATTTGACAGGTTATTTATTGACTGGTTAAATTTTTCGAGAAGATGTAATGGGCGTTATCGTTTTGAATAATCTTTATTACAACATGTATTCAAGATCTGATTATATCATGAACCTGCCGACTTATCCACAGTAGGGATAATGCTCCGTAAAAGTGGTTCGTTATAACGGCACTCTTATTAACGTAAATTGAATTGTTTCGTATATCCTGCGAGATCGGTTTGTTGAGGTGTGGAAACCCACCAAGAGGATGGACAACTCAAAATACTGTACTTGAAATGTACTAGACAAGTCATTCAAAGGCATCTGGGACATGTACTGTATTATTCCCCAAAACTGATTACCGAAAAATCAACAAAAGTAACACGTTACAAAAATGTAAACAATTAACGTGTCACACTAAACTTGAAACGTGTAAAATAACTTTGACGGCTAACTCTTCCTCCACCGAAACTCCGTTCGTACTTGCACGTTTGTCATCTCTTAACCCGTAAGAGGCGGACATTTTCCTTCTGTAATCTGAATGCTGTCAACCCCTAGTCGAACTACGGCGCTTTTGTCTCCATTAATCGGTGTGGGTCCACTTTGCTTCAAACTGAGTTTGAATGGCTTTGAAATACCAGAGAAAGTCAATCTGGCCTCAAACCAGCCGGGGTTGTAAGTAGCGATGGTATCTGGTAGGGGTAACACAAGGGGGGATTCCTGGGAAATACTTATGCCAAGGAGTAGTGGATTGCTCCGTGCGAGTAATAGTTGGAAAAACGAACTGCAATTTGGTATGATGACCTTTTTGAAAATGTGGAACGTAAAACACATAGGACTTCCTGATGCCGGCTGAATGGAATCTGTGATGCTGAAGTCCGCGAATTCGCCGCTTCGAACCAAAGTTTCCAGATAATCTGTATGTTACGGGTGCGTAAGCTTTAATATGTAATACGTATTTGGGAACAAACTGACTTACTTTCGGAGTCGCTACCCGGTCGTGTAGTAGGCATTGTATTCCAGACGCACCCTGTGGCTTGAAATTGACATCCTTTATCACCTGGGTGGCATATGAAGATGGTTTGTTGGCTACCTGTAACAAAAGAGG
This sequence comes from Triops longicaudatus, assembly GCA_022885665.1. Classification (NCBI taxonomy): domain Eukaryota; kingdom Metazoa; phylum Arthropoda; class Branchiopoda; order Notostraca; family Triopsidae; genus Triops; species Triops longicaudatus. The sequence goes on from JAGQDJ010000033.1 coordinate 765,176, forward strand.
CACTATCTGCTCAGCATTTATGTTCACTTGCTAAATGAAAAATTTAATAAAATGTAGGAAAGTCGTAGTTTTTAACTGTGTGCATTATTAAAGCAATCATACTGCAAGTCCTATTAGCTTTCAGTACAGTTTATCACTCTCGCGGTGTTTACTTAGGTATACATACTGGAATATTTAGCTACCTAGTGCGTGATCGTAGTTTTGTGTTCGAAAAAGAATGTATTAATTTATTAACGTTAGTGGGTTGATTCTAGTTTCTTTTAAACATCAGCTTAGTGAAGGACCTTCTTACATCTTATTTATTATTCTAAATAATAAAAAATTCTTAATGATTAATGATTAAAAATGATAATAAATTGCGCTATTAAGAATATTTTATTACCAACATCGACTTGTCCTGGCGGAAGTTCCACCGTTTCTGGGATGCCTATTCCAGTTTGCGGCTTTACTGGCTTGCCACCTCCCGCTCCTAGTTCTGGCGGTGGCTGTGCAGCCACCATCGATCCTGAAGTGCTCGTTCCACCTTGGTTCAACGAATATGTATGAAATAGAACCCAGTTGTAAAGAAATATTGCCTTTACCGCACAGTCCTGGATACTTGGTCGAACAGGACATTCCAATCGGACAGGCACTGCATGCAGTTCCCTTAGCGTACATCTCTGCACCTATCATATTACCCGCGGGTCCGTAGTTACAAATATACAAGCCTGTATTATAGCCATCTTCTAAATATTGAGTATAACCACAGCCTATAAATTTGGTGCTGGCCCACACCACTTGAGTATAGTGTCCAGTCCCGGAAGATGACCTACGTGGAATTCAAGGAAACGTTTTTTTTTTTTTTTTTTTTTGTCGATAGTGCTTTTATACGAAAATCTTACGAGAATGGTTTGATTTGGGACGGCCGAAATTGCTTGACTTCGTCATACCAAGATATGGTAGCTTTTGTCCAATTGGCGGCTATTGCGCGACTTGAACCTTCTGTGTAAATGTTCTGCCCCACGGAAAAATCACCTAGAAGAAATCGAAAAATTTGACACGTTATTTCTAGTTTATGTAACGTGAAAGAAAAAGCAAATTACATGTTGCACGACATGATGAACAGTCGTGAGCAAAGTTGCACTGATCTGCCCAAGCTTGAGCGATTTTGGCCAGTTCGGCACTCCAGGTCTAATTCGGACATTTTGCGTTAGATATTAACAGACACTTTCGCAGTTTTTTTTTCTTAATGTTACCAAGGCTTGCATATTCGAGGCCGAAGGTTGAGGTCCAGGTGAACCTCTAGTTTCCTTTCCATTGGCTACACGAGCTCGTAGCTGATTGTGCTGATCTACAATTATTTGGCTTTCTGAGCTCGACACGCCGCGTTTCTGCAACCCTGAGCAGGTCGATTCCGTCCCCTTGGAAAGACAAGCGTGTCACCCGCAAATCGTACGGAATAATTGAATGTTACGGTATAAAGACACAAATCGTGCTGCGAGGAGATCGAGCAGTAGTTACACGTTTGAGCATTTGCGTGAGCAAATAGTAATAACCATACGACCCACGTACTGCGTACCCTGAAAAACATAACTAATTTAGCAGTACGATACTTAAGATGACGTTTTGCGAAGTTTGTTTTTAACTTCAAGTTTGTTGAAGTCAAAATCACTTCGTTTACTCACATTTTGAATCGCCTAGTTCTTCTGGTATTCTTAGTATTTAGTATATCTGCTTTGTCTTGCTTAGAAGTACCTTACCAGAACCAAGTGCTAACTAGCTCTTGCGTTTTAAAATTGGAAAAGGTTATTTTTATATCGTGAACACCGCGAACGTGGAGCTTGCGTTGGTACAGGTTTCGCAGGTAAAATTTTCTGAAACGGAAGGCTGTTTCCATTTAAAATGGAGCTTTGTCTTTGGTTTTTCCGATATTTCGCTATATCCAGCGGATAGCCGTAAGGTGCACGGACTGGCGACTTGTTGATGGGAAAATGATACGAAAAATACTTCCCGGAAGGATGCACGAAAGTTGATCGTGTAGCCCGGTTGACTATTATTTATTTATTTTGTATTTATTGGCTAGATAGTTATTTACCTGATAAAAAAAACAGCGTAAACACGTACCGAAATGAGCAGGTAGGAATACACGCAAAATAGAACTTCCCTAATTTGATACGTGCGGAACTGAGCTGGTCAATATTCTAGTAAGTTTGCAAAATTTAACTGAAATTCAGTTATTCGTAAACAAAATTTTGATTATAGCTAGCAACGATGTGCTTATATTTCTTTTAGCTCAAGGACTTTTCATATATTAAATTTGTACTGACTTACCCCCACAAAATATTGTATTACATTTATTTGAGAGAGAGATGAAGGGAAATTGATTCCTAAATCGAGTCTTTTCTATCGATGTATTTATAAATTCATATTCAAGTATATACACAATTTTGTGGGAAAATTATTCTTAAAGTTACGTTAGTTAGGTTGAATTTATTGAGGCCAATTTAGACTAACTGGGTTAATTAGGGCTAAGTTGGGGTAGAATAGGTTTTATTGTAACACGAGTCCACTGTTTATCCGCCAAAAGGTATTTTCAGAAAAAAATCGGAAATACTGGACATTATAAAAAATACAAAAAATACTTGACACCTTATTAGTTTTATAATAAAGTGAAGTACAAGTTTAGCAAATTATAGCTGAACACAGTCTAACCATTATTGTCAAAGTTATCAAAACCTAGCATTCGGTTATTATTTGCTGACGTGATTTAATTCTTATAAGCTCTGTTAAATATGCCTTTTTAGGAACAAATCACAGTATAACGATCGGAAAATTACTCCTTGCTTTTTCCGCTTTCTTCTAAGCAAATGTAGATCCTATAATGTATCCTCTGATAGCTCAGTTGGTAGAGCGGTGGACTGTAGTGCTATAAACATTGGTATCCATAGGTCGCTGGTTCAAATCCGGCTCGGAGGAGATTTTTTTCCCTTTTCTCCAAATTCGTTCATTAACATAGTAGCTACTTAGATTTTTTCGTGTTTCTTTTACTCATATTAACATGTCTACTGTAATAAAAAAACAAAAAAAAAAAAAAACAAGAACCTTCGCATGTTGTGACTGAGTTGTCAAATACGCCCTTGCGCTGAAGCCTGTTGATCTCAACCTTGTGTTGGAATTCCCTCTGAGAGGTAGTTTCTATCCACGGTTCCAGTAGGTATAAGGTTTCCGGTTATCGTAGAAAGAACATCTCTTCGTTGTGGGATCATGTTTTGTGTACCCGGGTGAAAGGTTCGTTGGTTTATGGCCTTTCAAACACCGGGTGAGAGCAAATCAGGCTTGAAAGGCTTAATTAAACTCTTTGCTGGCTAGCTAGGTAGGGATTTCTTGGCCCATGCATATTGCTGTACCAGTATATCAAGTTGTCAGCAGCTTAGCTTACCTGACTAAAAGAGCGAAAGGCCTCAGAACACCGCAAACAGCCACAACACTTCATGGGTTACGGAACGTCAGTTATGTAACCGAGATCAAGCTGCGGCTAAAAGGTGACCTAGTAAATGCTAAGTGTAATGGCACCCAAGCCATGTCTACCCACGCTTTTTCTTTTATTACTCAGTACCGCCCATTAGAAAGTACTTTTTATCTAATGAAGGGAAAAGTCATAGAAAGCATAAGTGATAAGCGAAGATGCGTATCACTGTACCCAAAGAAAAATTGCGCTTTTGCCCAAATATGGTATTTCACTAGGAAGCGTTTCTGAGTAAACAAATTTCCGTGTCGTTAGCGTTCAGATGTCATTACCAATAATGTACAAGAACGATCCTTTTGAAGTAGTAAGAAAGGACAGAGTGGAAACTGTATCGTTTGTGGACAATAATTTTTGCTTGGAGCCGGTATTTTTGAGGTCCGTATCCATGGGAACAGAGTTCTCACGTCCGCTGTTCTGAAGTATTGCACAGTCGCTTCTTTTGATTGGCTGGACGTTGGATTGGCGTTCAAAAGATAAAGGAATTGGTCAAATTGAAAGTAAGCAGAAGTTTCTGGACACGGCCTCTGATGTCGTGTCGTCACGTGCAACCATTTCTGGGACAAGAGAAGCACTCTTGTCCTATTTACCCTTCAAGAGTTAATTACTTGAACCCAGCTGGTGAATTTGAGGGTCGCTCATACGAGTAAAGGATTATGTTCCTGGGACAGAATCATTAGTGAAGCTCTCATTAGTGAAGTTCATGTAATCCGACGTCGTGAATATTACGTTCATAGCGTTATTTGTTTCTTATGTTATTGCTTGTAGTAATCTGCTAGCTTATTAAGTATGAAGCACAGAACGGCAAGTTTGCTACTTAAAGTTTCGTGAGCAGCATAAGAAGCTGGTTGGGTAAGGGTAAAATCAAGATGATCTGGGTCAAATGAGGCCAGCGTAGATTTGTCATGCTTCACTCCAGCAAAATAGCTAAACTGTTGGCGGAAATTGCACATTTTTTATATTACAGCTATTCATTAAGTCAACGTATTCCTTAAAATAGAAAATATAAACAATAATTGGGAATATATGCGTGTTTATTACCAAACTGACGTCAGTCAATCAGTCAGCACCAAGCGTTACTGACAACATAAGGTAGTTAAAAAAATAGTCGGACAATTTTCGTCGTAGATATGGAAAAAATTAACAAATCCTTTAGATAATGTATGCCGTTCACTAGAGTTACTTTGAACATTTTATATGATACCGTAGAAAATCTACCGCTTGTCGACTATTTAATGCAACGCAGTAGGAGTCACTAGGTTAGCTGAATCGCAGGCGATCGTAAACTTCCTCATTAAGGAAATTACAAGGCTGCTTTTTTAACTTTACCAGCGTAAGACTGGAGCCTATTGTTGGAATTTTGTATTGTGTATTATACAGTGTCATTGTCTGTGTTAAACATGCAAAATGACAAGGGTGTTTTTTGTAAAATGCTTTAGCAACAGGAGTTTAAAAGATGTCACATTAGTCACATTTAGTGTTCATTCAATTCTTAGTCACATTTAGTGTTTTCAAATTTACTCAACTAAAAGGTAACTATGACAGCTAGAAGCCCCTTTTTAAGACTCACAGCTAGAAAGTAAAGTCTTTTTTGTCAATAAAACCAAAATGCAGTAACAGCCTATCACCTCGAGGCAAACTGTATTTAATGTTGCCCAGCAAACTTTGACCCTTTTCGCATGTTATAGCTAATGTGTTTTTGAAAGGTAGCATGTCGCCAAGGAAGACGATGGAGAACGATATAAAAATTCAACGCAGAAACGAAATTCTTGCACAAAGTTGAATACGGTACATCGTGGATAGACTAAAGTAATAGTAGAACCCGTAGGTGGCGCAAAGAAATGCTAACGTGAAAAAAGGCTTCAAGCTATTTTTTCCTCCTTTTCTGCTGTGTTCTTCCAATTGATATTTTTTCCCTAAAACAACTGACACCGTTTTAGTTAGAAGAACAACAAAATTTCCTGCGTCGTTTTCAGCAATACTCGAAAGTAGAAGCTGGTCCTCATCTTCTCGAATGTCGCTCATGAATGTAAAAACCTCGCTAGGTCCTTTGGCGTAAGAATATTTTGTGAGAATTTGGGATAATCATATCTGGTACATTCGACTTTGTTGTATTGAAGTTATTTTTTTACAAATTTCATGCATACAAAAGTTGCATTAAGAGTGGTGGCGAATTTCTTAAATTCTGGCACATTAGAGAATCGAAAACACTTTTACCAGTGGTACTCTGCAGTTGTCTTCTTACACAATAACCACATAATTTACATTAATTAGTTATTATTTTAAGAATATGAGTTTCAATTTTCTATATCCTCGGATTACTAGTGTTAGCTACACAGGCCTGGATATGTACGGGAACATGTTCTTCCACCCGGGCAGCGTGTACACGGGCGCCCTGGGATGTACATCTTTTGTGAAATGGTATTGCCCGCTGGGCCGTAGTTGCAGATGTAAATCGAGGTATAGAATGCCCCGTTCTTGAACTGAACGTAACCGCAACCCACTCGATTGGTTGTTGCCCAAGTCAAAGCTGTAAAATGTCCCCGGTCGTAGGAAAATCGGAAAGGCTGGATGTACGCTGGATTAAATCGAGTCACTTCGTCGGACCAATCTTTGATAGCTTTCACCCAATTGGCCCTGGTGTCTTTCCGCGTTGTAGAGAAAATGAAGATGTTCTGTCCCACAGTGAAACGTCCTAAGCAAAAAAAGAACGAGTTAGACACCCCATTGGCCATTGCTCTCGCAACCGTACGATCACAGAAAAAATGATCGTCAAACTTACTAACATCCCGGAAGGAATCGTGCTGAAGATTGCACTGGTTGGCCCATTTCTGTGCAATAGCAGCTAGTTCCGAATCCCATACCTAGGCGAGTCACCATAACTACTATAACCCCTTGAAAGGGATACCAATTCAGTTAATTATTACAAGAGCCTCCATGTTAGCCGCAGCCGGCTGTGGTCCAGGTGCTCCGCGTCGTTCGAAACCGTTGGCTATCGAGGCACGGAATTTGTTGTGTTCGTGCAGAATCACTTGCATGTCAAAAAGGCTGACACCGGACGCGGTAAGACCGCTGCATCTCGGCCCGTAACCCTTCAAAAGGTTGGGAAAACGTTGTGTTGAGAAAATGTTGCTTGAGAATTCTTCAAACGTAGAAAAGAGTTAAGTAAACTTTACTGTGTATTGGCACATGGTGTGCGACCGCGACATGGCACAGTACTGGTTACTCTGCGCACTCAGTACTTGACTTTGTGTCACCAGTACAGCCACTAGAATGACCAAACGCTCCATCTTGCACCTTAGCTTGTTCACTTAGAAGTGTGAAGAAATCCGAGAGAGAAATTGTCTAATATAGCTGAGCCCTGTGTGTCACTTGAAAACCGGTGAAAGCCGGAATGTTAGGAGAGAGATCAAGCTGATTTCTTATGCGTTCTTTTGCAAACCTAGGCCTATACTCTGTTTACTGTTGGATGAAGGTGACCGGTTTCTCGAATCTAGAATAGGGTTATAGCCCCCTTTCTGAGAGGGTAAGATAGTGACCGCTGCGTTTATACCTGTGTCTTCCTTATTACATAACTCAACATTTTATTGAACCTGCCTTGAACGACAACCAGGTTGGAGGGTGAGGGGTGGGAGGGTGTTGACGATTTCTATTTCGGTGAAAGGGGGTTAATAAACGATCTTGTGGATCTTGAAGGCGACAATAGAACTTTCTCCAGTAGGATCCTGATCTCAAAATAAAAATGGCAGGGTAAAAATCGAGAGCGATCCAAACATCCAACCACCTTTCTTGGCTATTAGGCAAAGGAACCAGGAACATCTACATATTTTGAAAGTGCGTTCACTCAGGAGTTAACGGAGTAACGGACCTCGGAACCCTGGACACTACCCAGGATTATGGCTTTTGAGGTGAAGAGGGGGTTGGGGGGGGGATGGAGTTTGTAAAGTAACTCTTAAAGAGGATTCTTAAGGCTTCCTCCTGTAACAACTTATTTTAGTCAACAACGAGAGAAAGTGGCACCTTTTTTTTACTACAGACTTAATTTTAACCGGAATAAAGTCACAAACTTCTTCACGACTGTAAGGAAGCTGCGAAACGCGTCCAAGTCTCAAGTCGTTTGCTGGGACCGGTGAAGGATATCCGGAAACTGGGCTCCACAGACCCTCCGAATCCTTTTGGCGGGTGCTTAACGGGTAATAGACCCAAGGCTAACAACCGCTGCGATATTGAGGCAATTGAGTTTTTTTCGCACGTAGACCACTTGCAGTTCAATACGCAGCTTATTTTCTAGCATTAGTTAAACTTTTAATCGGAATTAAACAGCGCTTTTAGCAAGTGGTTTCGTGTAGTAATTTGTACGTTGCGCCGTGAGAGCTTACAGTCAGAGTTCGCGTGCACGAGCAATCTCGCTTCAGGTGTAGCGAGGAATATGGCTAAGGGTACTGCTGTGAATATGCAGACGTGATTGCCAACACGTGAACTACATTCAGAAAGACCGTCAACCCAGGTCGGATGACGAGATAAACATAAACAACCAAATGTGAGAATGGTTCGTTTGTCCGTTTTTTTCAAGCAAAAAGTGGGAATAGAAACAAAGGTTAACAAGATTGAAAATTAAAAGTACACTTAAGGGCGACAAATTTTTATCAGTTTATATTTTTTATTAATTTTCACTTTTTTATAGATTTTTAAAGAAAAAAGAAATCTACAACGCGGTATACTGGGTCGGATGTTGGGGTTGCAGTAAGACAGTTTTGTAAGACTTCAGTTGTAATCCTTATACTGTACTTAGAATTCCTACCAATATGTTAAAACTTCCTCCTGGAATTGCCTTTATGCAGAAAGAATAAAATATTCGAGAAAAAAGGGGGTGTTAACCCCGACTTTACCCTGAGTACAGTAGAAGTAACGCAGTTCTCTCTCCAGGTATGTCAGTGCCTTTAGATATCAGATTTGCACGCAACTGTCCTAGATTCCACATAAGACATATTTGAAAGCTTGTCTTGCCAAGATTATAGTCAAGTAAAACCGAAAAATATTGAGCTTCGTACAAGACACATTCTAACCACACACGTCGATCTGTTGTCTTGGACCCGAAAAATTATTTGGAAAAATAGTTACGTTTTCATTTACAAGCTAAGCTATCAAGAATGTTTTAGCTTACAACAAAATCTTACCTTAAAAAATCTAAAAAGTCTTATCATTTGCAGCTCACAACTGTTTAACACATCCAAAATACCAATACGCTCAGGACCCATACTGATTGTGTTACCCATTACCAAATTTCTGTTTTTAAGCACTGATCTGCTCACATGAGAACAGTGTCAACATTTTACGAATTTTTAAGTCCCGAGTCGTTTGAAATCGCATCTGTACCGTTTCAGAACACTTACAGACTGATAGAATTTACTCAGTAGGCCTACTGTAGCTTAGTGTTCTCTGAAAAAGCTTATATGTAAAGGATTTTTTTTTAAGACGAACCACGCCGACGTTTCACGACATATTATCGTCGTCAGCTTTCCTTATATATGTAAAGGAATCACACAAATCTTTTGTTTCGTCCCTTCTAACAAAATTAAACTGGTTAAGTCCGCATGACTGCGTCGGAGTTGCCGTGGAGTGCACCCTGGTTTTGGAATTTTCTGCTGTCCGAAATTTAGCAATTAACTTCGTAAAATTTTAAACTTCTTCATAAGCAAGCTAGCATAACAAAGTAAAATGAACTCGAAAGGACCAAATCTGTAGTTATAAAATAAAAAAAGTCTCACACGCCTTACTCCAAAAACCACAATAGCACATATAATAAAAAGTACTGCGATTACATAATTTTATCCATAAAGGGTGAAGTAAAATTTAAAATAATTTTTAGTGAATTGTTTTGTAGATCGCATTATGTTTTTGCAGTTAGGTGCCGGTATACATGATTATATGTAAAGTTGGGTAACTGATTAACATATACCTATGTTGTAATCGAGAAGACAATCAATCAGTAATTTTTTGTTTTGTTTTAAATGTTGTTCGGCGGTTTTGACAAGGAATGCACCTAACTTGCCATTGGCGACCTATCGCAAGATCTCAAACAGCGGTACCATTTATTGTTATCATTCAGTGCACCGTTCCTGCAGTGTCATCGCCACCTTTGCACCGTTAGAATCGGATAAAGCAGCACATGTCAGTGGCCAAATATATATATATATATATATATATATAGAGAGAGAGAGAGAGAGAGAGAGAGAGAGAGAGAGAGAGAGAGAGAGAGAGAGAGAGAGAGAGAGAGAGAGAGAGAGAGAGAGAGAGAGAGAGAGAGAGAGAGAGAGAGAGAGAGAGAGAGAGAGAGAGAGAGAGAGAGAGAGAGAGAGAGAAGTTTTAACGTAACGGTACGTGTATGGATGATTTTACAATCTCGGCTAAGTATTTTAGGGCAAAATATAACACTATAGTCTTCGCGAGATGTATGTACACATAAGGCATCAACCGATCTCTTTTTCCAGAAAGCTTATTAGTCAGTTTAGTTGAGCTTGAAATTTTGACACCCTTGTCTGATGCAAAGTTGTAAAATGGATTGATGGCACGACGTTTGGAATTCTTTTTTACACATAAAAAATGGGAATCTAGGGTAAGATAAGGTCGTTTCCCACCGTCTGAACTTCTATGAAACATCTGTGCTGGCGTACCAATCTCTTAATTAATCGAGCTGTTTTCAAGCTTTTTGTTAACATTTTTATATTTTAAATTATTTTTATAAATTAATAAAAACTTTTAATGGCAAAGTTTTTCAATAAACTATTAAAATCAAATTATTATTATTTTTTATATAAAAGTAAAGGTAAACACAGACCTGTATCCAGGATTTTTGTTCAAAGAAATGAGTTTATGGTTCGGGAGGTGTTTTATCATATGTCAGTTTTTAACATTTTGAGTTTCTCTATCTTCCTCATTATGAAAAAAAAACTTTTGATGGCGGGTAGTCACCCTTCCTAACCTCCCCTAAGTATGGTCTTGGATTGTCAACTTGACTGAAGCTTTGTGAAAATTCGAGCCATACTAGCCGAATTCTCCTCACATGTTCTCCAGATTACTCGGTCGTAAGTCATCGGTATACAGTAATCAAGAAGGACTATATCGGATGCTCTTCCACACTAGCGTTCAGCTGGGCGTATACACACAAAATGTTTCGTGTATTTCGACTAATACAAAGTCTTTCGTATTTCCAGGGCCGGATTATATTAGAGGCTAAGTAGGCTGCAGCCTAGGGGCCCGTGGTGTGGCGGGGCCCGTCAAAAAAGTACTCTTTCTCAGCAGCACACATTCATTAATGGCCGCGGATACGTCAGCCTAGGGGCCCATAAAGACTTAATCCGGCCCTGCGTATTTCTGCGGAAAGTTGAGATCTGTGTTCACAATACAGTGGTACCTCGTTTAACGAACCTAGTCCGTTCCTGGACAGCGTCCGTTAATAGAAACGCTATTTCCCATAAGATTCAATGAAAATCGTTTTAATCCTTTCCTGATCCTGGACCGAAACCTAAAAAAGTTGATCTAAAAAAATCAGAAAAATAATATAAATATATTGACTGTCAAAATATATATTCAAGCATGTATAATCTGTTTTGTTCAGTTCGTGGCTCTCGAGACCGCTCTAGGTTACATAAATCCTCGAATTTTTGGCTTTTACATATCAGCCTTGGTTTTCGTGTCGGATACTTATTGGAAGAATCCGTCTAATGTCGCTTGCTTTTGCCTCTTCTCTGATACGGTTCTAGAGAAGTACAAGGCGTTGTCGTTAAATATGTCTACGCATTTATTCGCATTGTCCTGATTTGGATGCCACGGTTTTGGATGGAATTGTGTATCTTCCCATTTCGTAATAAATTAGTTTAAGGCAGCGGTAAGCATAGGGGAATCAATGCGCTCATCCACCTCTTCTTATCTGAAGAAATCTCTTTCTGTTCATCTTATTACCAGATTTCTCTGGTGCCATTTTAAACACCACTTATAATCGGGTGAAAAAAAAGTAGAACTAGGTCGTCACACAGAGATGCGCAAGAAGGCTACTTCTCAGCAACTGACTGGCGTGGTGAAGCCAAGTTCTCGTCTATAATGCGTGCGTGCTGACTGAAAAACGTAACCGTTCATTTTTGAGAACTTCTCTTACTTTCCCCTCAACGGTTCATTCCAAGAGGCTGAGTTCGTTGTGCAAGTCATTTTTACGCCTGGGCGCGAGTTCGTTGTACAACTTGTTCGCTATACAATGCGTTTGTTAAAACGGGATATCACTGTAGTTAAAATAAAATTTCAGAGTGACTTAATTATTTATAATTTATTATTATGAAATTCTGGAAGGTTCAGTTCATCATTACCGCCGCACCGAATGGCATAAAAAGTTTGCGGAAAGAACCAAATAGCTGCCCTGTCTCTACAGCCATATAAAAATACACTCGTGTACAGAGACTTCCAAGGACATTTAGTACCTATTGGGATACCAGAACAGTCTAACACCAAACTGGATGACACAAAATAGCTGTTTGGAAAGGGAAAAAAATAGAACGAATTCGATAGATGATCAACCGTTTTTCCATGCAGCTTTCACGAATAATTTACAGATCCGTGGGCCAAATATGTAATTTGTACACAAAGAGGGAGAGAACGGTCATAAAGTAATCACGATTCGTTACTCCATACCACGTAAACCACAAAAAAGGAAAAAAAAAATATCAGGGGGAAGTCTTAAAAAGCACACCAAAGAAGCAGGAAAGTTTCTTTATCAGCGTGTCTACCTATACCCAACATTTTCAGAATATACACAACACAGCACTATTTCAGAGCACCGAATATATGATTAACCGAAGTTTTCGTAATGATGGATGAAGTACGGAAGTTTCCGCCCCTTGTTGACTTCTTCGCATGCATTGTTGATATTTTTGGTTAATGGACGAGGTCCGCAACTAAACACACCAATCTTGCTTACCTATTTCCCCCAAAAATAAAACATTAGAATAAATCCACGCAACTAACATTTACAGCAACTTACATAGCTGTGTTTCTTTTGCACAAATTTCAAGAACGAAGCCATATCAGGGCGGCCAAAATGATTCACGGCTTTCAAGCCAGTGAACATGGAACGCTTGGAAAGTCGTTGGAAGTGATTTTCGCAAATGTACTAGAATATCACATAGACATAAAGAACGTGTTTAAAATAGCGTATAAGCAGTATTACCAGCATTGTGGTTCGCAAGTCGAATTTGTGGAAAAATTGAGTAATGAAAATATGCATTTCGAGTACGTTCGTGACGTCTTTGCGTTCCACATCACGCAAAACATCAATAAACCACTCAAAATGACGGTGCGAAGGGCAAATCCACAAAAAGTAGACCTTTTTGCAAGAGACGCCCGAATATCGGTTGGTTGACGTGCCAAACACCAAATCGTTGAGAATAGACGCATAAGGAGTAACACCAATGCCTCCTCCGACCATGACAGCCACTTCGAATTTGTACCAGTCCTGGTTGCCTCCTCCGAAAGGACCATCCAGCCGAATCTGCAAAAGCAACAAAGCGTGAATGCAAAAAAGAAACGGGCCAAGGAAATGCTATAACAAACCTTGGGATCATCCGCTGGGTTAAAATTAGAAGGATCAAAGTAATTTCGCAAATTCCATGTCCAAGGCCCCTGGGCTTTGATGTGGCACGATAAGAAATTCTCATGCGGGGCCGATGTGAGAGTAAACGAATGGAACTCTTCCGGCTTAATCGATGTGCAGGAAAGCCGAATCCATTGACCGGAAAGATACTTAAAGTTAGGTGGACGGTAGAACTTCACTTTGATAACGTCCGAAGGCAGGAGTTCAGTTTCGATAATGTCGAGTTCCATATACTTGGTACGCAAGGAGATGATCTTATCCAGTGTGTAGATAATAGCAGGTCCAATGCAGAATAACCAGAAACGTGGCTCGCCAGTGAGGCGGCCCAAGCCGTGGATAACCGAGAGAATGTACAGTAGTACGTAAAGGCTGTGCGTACGCCAGAAATACCGGTAGGCTCGTTTGCGAATGGTTGGGTGGGCAAAGATGAAGATAATTATCATTATGATGAAGAGCATTACTCCCGTTACACCGGTCATGGTTTGGAACAGCCAGTAGCTGAAGGTGAGCTTTTGGTCGGCAGAAAATTGCATCTCACGAGTCAGGCACCGCAAGTGTTCCGTAGGCTGGGTGGAAACGTGGTAGAAATTGACCACGTGACCCACGGTGTGCAATAAGGAGAAGAACAACGCAGTCAGGGCGCAGATTTTGTGGAAGGGAATGTGAGCATCGAGTGGAATATACTGTTGAATACTAAATTCTTTCAGTTTCGTTAACAAATTGCGAGACATTGTCAACAGTAAAAGGCTGTAACAAAACGAAAGGGACGCTGCTGCACCACGAGTAATAGCAATGCCGACGCCCATGATGTGCCGCAAGTCAGTGTGTTCGGACATGAACGAGTAATCTGTTAAAAAAAAAAACATTTAGAAAAAAACAAATAAAATTAATATTAAACAGAAAGCTAAAATAAAAAACAGTGAAATATAAAAAATAAAATGTAGATGTAAAACTAAAGAAAGCACAGTTATCAGCAAGGGTTAAACCGAAATAAATGTAAATGGAAAGAAAAGAAACTAAAATTATAAAGGAAGCATTAAAACTTATAGGAAAGGAAATAAAAAAATTCAAAATTGTAGATAAAAAATAAAGAAACAGAATAAAAGTGAAAATTAAGAAAAAGACATTTGAAGGCCATTTTTTTTAAGAGAGATAAAGCGTGCAGACGTACGAATGAAACGTTCAGCGAAAACGGCAATTACGATGACGTAAAAGACGAAGAGATAGAAAATGTTTTGGCGGTTTTCTTCCAAATAGGTGGTCAAAGCATCCCAGCGGCGGAGAATACCGTTACGGTGGCGTTCTTGGATAGCGTCGATATGGAAGGAGGTCATACTGCAAATGACGTAAAAAAAAATTAAGCGAGCGCGTTACAAGTATAGCTTTTTACTACGAATTTACCGAGCAACGTTAGTCGACGTGTCCAAAAAGTTTTGGTTGGCACCTTTGCAGTCCAGACCGATAGCAATGAAGTCACCCTTGTATTCTTTCATCATCAGCTTGAAGTCATCGTAGGTAAGGGCGCTCTTATGTTCCAGACCCGCAGCTTCAAACATGCCGTCAATCAGTTCAGTAACTTGATCGTCGTTCAAACTGGTGTTGGTACGGGCAATCTCCACCAAAGACCGAAGCATTTCAGACAATTCTTGCTTGTCAATGACGCCGTTGCGATCGTTGTCGCACATGTCAAATATAATGCGTAGTTTATCCTCGGTTTTGCCTTTGGAGAAGAGCACAACGGTGTCCAAAAACTCTTGGAAAGAAATTCGGCCATCGCCATCCTTGTCGACAATATTGAACATCATCTTGACAAACACAGCGTCTCCTTTCATGCCCAAAGCGTTGGCAAACTCGGACCGTGACAAGGACGTGCGCATAACCATAATGACATCGCTGGTTACATCCTCCAACTTTCGCTTTTCACCGGGTTTCAAGCCGAACGTTAATGCGTAAGCTTCACGGAAAAAATGTTCTAGTCTTTTCTGTCGTCTTTCACGCGTTTCAGCATTAGAAAGCATTTGTTCGCGGTGAGTGGGTACGGTTTCCAGATGTTTCTTGAAACTCGTCAAGAAGGTCTCGAGCTTGTGCAAAAACTTCTTGCGGCCGGCCAAGGTATCAAACTCGAGAACCAAGTCGTAATCGCGTGGCACACGTACCAAGAGCATGGGTTTCTTACGCTGGTCTTGCGTAATTTCTACCACCAAGGTGTCGGTATCGCCAATTTTAACTGTACGAAGTTTCTCTCCTTTGCGATTGACCATTGAAAAGGTTTCCTGCAACAAGCCGAGGCAACAGAACCGTTAGATTTGAACTATTAAGCCAAAACACCTTTGTTAACTTACGTCTGGCCCGAATCGAAACTTGACGATACGCTTATGGTTCTGGTGCAGCCATTCTTTGACCACCATTTTATCTAAAGATTTCCCGTTGTTGTTTTCCTCATGGCGCAACTTCATAGCTCGTCGCCTGGAATTCTGGAGTTTTACGACGCCGTAGCCCACACCGGCCGTAACAATAGGAATAAAAGCCAGCAGCAAGCAAGCATAAATGTAAGGAACTTCGGATCCTTCAAAGTAGTCATATCCCGACAAGTAATTGCAAGGTTCCAAGCTACTGGTGTTCACTTGGCTGGGCTGAGGACAAGGATCGCCTTCGTGGAAGAAAAAGACGTTTTCTTGGATTTCTCCTGGCTTGATGTTCGTAGCGTTCACGATCACGTCGTACAAACGAAGTTGACGAATAGCTTCGATCTCTTCATCCGTAAAAAGTCTACCAAAAACAAAAAGAAAGTTTTAAACAAGGTAACTACAAATAATGGATTTATTTCGTGTCTCTCACCCGTTGTCTTTGTTTTCAAACCAGAACCGATCGGCGTCACGAATTCGAGTAAATTGCTCTTTTACGACTGCTTTAAAAAGAGGACCAGGTCCTCCGGAGGACTCCAGCATACCACCGACGTACACATCAATGTTGTCCAAGTTGCCATTGTACAGTTCCTTCAACTTGTCGAAAATGTGCGGCATTTTTTTGTGTAGCTCCGGGTTAATTTGTGACCATTCTGTTATGGGCGGGAGTTTGAAGCTTTTGCGAGCCGTGTTATAATCGGGCAAACCGGTGTCTCGTCCTCGCATGATATTCAAAGCGCCCAAGTCACGCCGTGAGAAATCCATGGGTCCAAAGAGCTTATTCCGCACATCCGAGCACAAGACAGAATCCTCTTGTTCGGATAACTGGGACGCGAGGCCCATGATAAATTCTTCCATAGGCGTGTCCGACAGAACTTCCTACATTCATCCATATTTTATACACGATTCATTCAAAAGAAGAAGAGAGAAAACCAGAAGAGAGAGAATTAATTTATCCACTTACAACTGAATCCCACCAGATGGCACAAAGACGTAGAGCGGGTGACCCCGACGGCGTTGTCCTAAAATTGCATTGCCCGTCGCGCCGGTATAGACCTGGTGGAATTAGAGTATGACCGAAACGGAATGCGGCACTTTGGAAGACGTGGGTCACTCCCGGATGGACGTCTGGCTTGTAACCGGTGTATGGGTCCAACCCTTCGCCCAAAAAGGCGGGCAAATATTCGTACATGATGATGTTCTGCAAGGTCGCAATGACGTAACGGCGAGCTTTTTGGAAAATTTCTTCCTCCGACCAATCAGGATGTTCAGCGTGAACCCGGCGGGCCATTAGGTTATGCCAGCGGAAAAACAAAATTCCCAGAGACAAAATTGCTGGGTTTTGGTTCGTGCGAGCATCACCGGTTAAAAGGAGGCGGTCGGGACTGGGCATATGCATTAAATGCGGTGACGGAGCCGTGAACATCGGGACACGCTGCTTATTACGAGGTGGCAAGTCGCCGTGTGTCGTAACGTCCGCTTGGAAAGTTCCGTTCTCAAAACTACGCATGGCTGACACCCAAGCCTCGCTGGTGCTGTACACAAAGCTGCCATCAATCCAGCTGGTCATACGATTCAGCTACATGTCAAGAAAAAGGTACGTTGATGAATGCCAACACTCAGCTCCCATTTTTTTTAGAAAAAGCTGAGTCACCCTCTTAAAAAGACTCAAACGCAACTACTGGGGTTTACACGGGGCAGTAATCACTACTTTCTGTTCTTATTTTCGTAGAAAAAAGCTCGTTTATCTCGTTGTTTAGTTTACCTGTTCACGAGGGTTGTTTGGACTTTGTCCGGTTCGATGGTCGTACCATGCACGGTGGAAGGGCATGTATTTCCCACCGGAACACTCTGAATCGTACATCTCGTCGCATTTTTCAATGGGGATCTTGTGAAGCTCAATGGGACAGCCTGACTCACTAGCCATCAAGATTTCAGACGAGACCAGTTGACCTGTGCGAATCCAGTTTATTGGCATGGAACTATATAGGCTGTTGTGACTATTTACCAAAGAAGGCAAATAAGGCAGTGCGGTTCATTTGCGAACCCAGGCCGTCTTCGCCTTTCATGAAACCTTCGGACAGTTTTCGGGGTGAGGGTCGATCCATGCCGGCGATCATGTAAACGCCATCGGAGTAGGAGGCGGGCGTCTTACGAGTTAGGTGACTATCTGTGAAAAACGAATTATTATCATGTTAGCGTGAATTCATGGCCTTGCTCTACTTATTCTTGCATCAGACAGGTCTTCAAGTGAGAGAAAAAAATACACGCAGCGCTTTACATGTGTAAGGACACGGTTACACCCCACCAGTTAAAGGAGGAAAAAGCGTGAGTTCTCAAAGTTAACCCATCTCACCAATAATTCCGGCACGGAGACCAAGAACATTTCACGATTAGGATAGTGTTAAACCCAAGGCCAGTTTGAAAGCCAGGTTGCAACCTTGAAACTATTGGCTTCGATTTATCAAGCGACGTGGAACCACCCTCAACAATAAATGGAGCAACGCTTAGGGTTTACTTTTTGCTCCAGATTGATTTAGGTCTTAGTTTAAAGACACGGAAGTAGGAAGAGGTAGCACGTTTTTACGTACACAAATTTTTAAAGTGAGCTTTGAGTGGGGTTGAAAAAAAAAAGCTATTTGAACGCCATGAAACATTTCCTTGTCAATGAAGCAGGGCTAACTATTAACCTTGGCGTAACTAAACTGACCTTGGCTCCTCTACTAATTCGTTGGAGTCACTCAAGCCAATCGTTATTTTTCCCTTTCCTGTTTTGTTTATGTAGGCGCTAAATTACGCCATATAATCTGTACTTACCTACAGCTCCCCATTCTGGGTGGGCTAAATTGTTATACCAGCCGTCATAACGCTGCTTCTCGATGCTTCCAGGTACTCTGACTGCAAAAAAAAAAGAGTAAAAAATGGTTTATCATCAGGTCAGTTTCCCTTTGGATATAGAGTTTACATTGTACAATTATTTCAATAATTGCTCCTTTACGATTATGATCTTTCATTTGATTATTTCGAGTTTAGTTGTGTTTGTCTTCTACAATTACTGATTTAGTTACAATCGACGCATGCTCGCCAGTGTTGTAAATTTTTTGACTTACGTTTCGTGTCGTCGATGGCGTACCTTTGCTATCATTTTAAATTGCTACAATTACATTGCAGTGCAATCCCGTAATCATTATTATGATTACTGTGTCAAACACGATCGTTTTTATACCATTGTATCAATAAATCAAGAACCCTTGGCGGATTGAACGATCCGTATGCCAGCCTTCTCTTCGTGCCGGCGAACTTCTCAATTGCAAAGAGAAAGTGCGACAGTTAGCGCTCAACTAAATTTTTCCGCATCAACAATTTGAACGTTGTCTATTAAATGAGAAATCAGACCTTCGGCAGATTTCTCCAAGTAAAGCAGCTGTTACTTCTACACAATGAACCGCAGGCTTAGCCACGCATTTCGTGTCCGTGTTGGCTTGCAGCTTAGAACGAAAAATGTAACCAGGACAACTTTCCCCCCTAACCTGGCCTCCTTGCCGAAAAGAAAAACTACTTTGGTTACGGAGAGGTCGAATGCCTTGGGTCTAATCGTAGGTGTACTTTTCACCTTCCGTTTGATGAATATTAGGTCTTGAAACTAGAGCAAAAACAACAGAGAGTATTCCTTTGTTTTACAGGTATTGTTTCACCGCACCAGGTCGTAAATTTCTCAAAAGGCCAGCGAATAAACTACGTTTAGCTTTAGAGTTCTGTGCCTTTTTTAGATTTATTTCGCAAGAAATAATATCAAAAAACAATTTTATCAAGAGAAAAATATTTGTTGAAAACATTGAAAAGGCAAACAGAGCGCTTATTACTAAGTCGGCGTCCTTAAAGTATGGAAAGATTGCATACCAAAATGCACGTTTCGAGAAAAGTTAGCACCCGCGCTGTCTATTCTAACATGTTCAAGATTTATGTATAAAAGCTCGGAATGTTATTGCCAAATTCAGTTAATGATGGGTGTATTCTTACGTTCGCAACCGCTTCTACTACCGTTGGGTCTTAAAAATGATAGTCCTTGACCTACTTTCGGGCATTTTCCCTACCTGTCCTACATCTTCCCTTTAATGGTTCCATCTAGTCTACTGAGAACGGTACCACATCGTACCCATGCCGCCTCCCTTTAATTCTGCCATTGATTCCGGGCTTACCAAGTATCTGCAAAATGTAAAAACGAGAAATCTCTGTAGGCCCATAGGCCTTTTTAACAGACTCTTGTGTTGGGTTTCTGCTCTTGCCGTATGCTAAACACAAAGAGTGAAAGGTTTAAACAGTCCAGTACCTCAGGAGGGTTTTTATTAAAATGGATCAAGGAATAATGCCCCGGCGATACCATTGCACTGGCACGATTTCACTGGTACGCACAATGGACTCCACTTAAGTTGAATTTGAATAAGACGAAATTCCATTCTACTAAAACCAAAGCATACGGTCCAGTTTTATAAGACCTAAGCAAATGAAAGTCCTGATAAGACGAATTTCCGCAAAATCATTAACCCGGTCCCAAGCCCTTCTTCTTAAGCGAAGAGCATTGTGCCAATAGATCATAGTCACTAAAAGTGCACGATTGGCTGATTGACTTTGCTCGTCGCAAAGTGAAAACGAT
The DNA here is from genome assembly GCA_022885665.1 of Triops longicaudatus. Lineage (NCBI taxonomy): Eukaryota > Metazoa > Arthropoda > Branchiopoda > Notostraca > Triopsidae > Triops > Triops longicaudatus. The sequence continues at coordinate 785,377 of JAGQDJ010000033.1, forward strand.
TCTTTAGAAAGTTGCGTAACACCCGAGAAAGCTTATTCATAGCATTGAGGCAATAGCATATAGGGTACGGTTTTATATTTTTTAAGATAAAACTAGCCGCAATGAAGCTATTCTTTAGTCTAGGCATGTGGTTGTTTATGCTGCTAACCTACATTTTCTACAGCCGGCAGACAAGTTCTGTATACTTTGCTCGAGTTCACAGACAGTTTCTAACGGAAAGTTGAGTTTCGTATGGTTAACATTTGTTTTGCAAGAAAAACAGCCCAAATATGCACATAAATTAAGTATTTAGTAAATCTACTTTACCTGCTTCAAGGTTACATCCATGGTGTAATAATACCAGGAGTAATCCACACACAAACCACCGCACTGTTTCCTGCATATTTGTGTTTTCTTTAAGCGCTATGGAGCGCCGAAAGTGTTGAAGATTCCTTCCAGAAACGCACGGTTTTTCGTTAACCTACTGTCACCAAAAAATCTTCGTAGCCAAGCCTAAACAGCCTGTCTGTGAATTTTTCCCGGAGTGAACAGCACCTTTCACTTGATAGTCGCACCTGTTAGGAAAACGTTGTGGGCCAAGAGTTACGAGAGAACTGAAAAGACCAGGCTTGAAATGTTGTTCCCCAAGAGATTTTTACAAGGTCCGTGCTTAAGGTAAAGCCTCCGGGTGGAACGCGTGTTAGATTCTTCAGCTATGCCGAGTCAGTGGAGCAGAGCTTTTAGCTGGAAAGACTATATGTAGTACCACAGTACCTTTGCCAAGTACACAGTTAGCTCAAGAAAAATACGCCTCTACGCGAGCTTTTTCGCCCCCAACCAAGCCGGATCTACAAAAAGGCTCCTTGGCTTGTAATGGCACTGCCCATGTTGAAAGTTTTGTGGGCTTGCGTTGAACACCTCAAGGCTTTTTAAGCTCGAGACCTGCCGGGAAGTCCCTCTTCCATTCCTTCGACTTATCTGGGGTTCCCCACGTTCTTAGCTGCAGCGTTGGTGGATGACATTAAACTTGACTTATCATATAATTGCGCAATACATTAATTAATGACTATTTTTCCCATACAGAATTTCACACTTAAGCTATTTGTCGCTCTTTCAGTCATGTTCTTCGGATTGTTTAAAATGAAACTAATAATATTGCATATTATTGCGATAAGGTAAGAAATAACGTATAGCCTTGGTAAAGCTGCTTGTCATAACCTAATTCATAAAATTTTTCATAAGGCTCGCGTACGCGCGTCATTGTTTAATCATCATTCATCTGATTTCTGTTACAATTGGAGACAATCGCACGGAAAGGAAAGAGAAGTAGCTGTTTTTTTTTCTTACACTACTTTGTCCCTTACTTCTTTAGGTGTCATAGTTGCGGTTCATTGGTTTGGTAATTCATTTTCTTTGTCTTCCGCTAACTTAAGAGTTGCCAGCTAAGCAAACTGAAATGGAAGCCGTACTAGCAGGAATAACCCGGCTGTTGTTCGACTTTATTTGCTAGCATAGAAAAACTCTTAGTTTAACTTGGGTACTTCCCAGTGTAACATCCGGCTTCTAATTACTTGCATTTAATTTTGTTGATCGCGTTTTACAATCTCTTTTTTTGCGTCCTTCAGGAATACAATATTTCCTAGATAGCTTAAGTTTTTGCGCCTTAAATAAGGGAATTCACTGTTGCGAATATCATATATCACACTCAAGATTGCCATGGTCATCTTGGCAGAATAGTAGCGAAACGTGTGATTGAAGAAGAATGCGGTTAATTTATAAAGGCGTGGGAGCTGAGTGAAATGATAGGGAGTTTTCGGAATTGTGATGGGTTCAGATGAGTAACGTTCCGTTGCATGAGAAAAGGGATGATTACTTCATATTTGAAGGGTGTCAATTAATGTCCTTGTTCTTTATTACTGTGTTTCACACTGTTGTGTGTACTTGTTAGCACCTACGTGTTGAAGGAATGTTTTTACTTGATCAGCACATATTGCAGAATTCAGGTCATGACCGTGGGCAAAGGACAAAAATGTAAGAGAAAATCATGCAAGCGTACTAATCTACACGTAGACTTATGTTAAGCCTTTCTGTTAGCTTAACCTAGCTTCATCACGTATGTAATTTACAAACTTTGGAAACAAGTGATATTCAGCGTTTTAGTAGAACTTTATTGTGGAAATGTGCAAGGGAAGTTTAACCTATACATTGTGTTTGTGAAATTAAGAAACAACACTAAATTTTCTAAACAAATAAACGTATTCTTAAAGCGGGTAACTTTCGGTGTTCTCGTAAATAGCTAAGGAAACACTCAAGGGCGCAATGAACACGAAGAAACTGTTTTGAACTAACATCGATTTGTGCGAGAACAATTTATATATATAAATATTTTTTCGTATCATCAATATTAACCCCGTATCATAGAAGTAATTTGTAATTCAGATTGATATGAAGTCTATTTTCCGTATTTTGCCTTTGGATATGTTGCAGGTATGCGTCGGTATTGGCAATGCACCTTTCGAACGAATTGGGATGCTCAGATTAGGGATGTCAGAAAAAATATCACCATTGATTCCAAACTCTTTTTTTTATTAAAAATGCTTGACAGTAATTTTACTTAATCAATACCAGAGACCACGACTCTCGTGTCATTATTCTGATATTTGTAGTTTACTGTTAGCAATAATCTTCGACATAGCATCATTTGTGGAAAATGCTCCTTTTCTCGAAGCCAGAAACTTTTCTATAAGACAAAATTTCATAAACAAAAAAAGGTAGAAACTACTATTTGTAGAACAATTGTTAATCTTCAGTAACCAGTAAACTTTCTCACGCGTTAAGTTTGGTTTGTGTCTAAAGAGGAGTGGCGTCGAAATTTCGACATATAATAGTCTTCAGCTTTTTCGTTGCACGCGTTAAATTAATGACCGTATTCGACCTTTCTTTAGCTATGCTTGTGCAGGAAATATCCGCCTTGGATTTGCGTAGCTTGCTCACTTGTAATCTTTTGCAGGTAGGTTCTTTTTCACCACGCTTCTTCGCGTGTTGTGCGATATCAGAAAATGAGCGAGAAGCACACTTTGAGGTATAACACTATTCTCTGTTAGGTAATATTTTCTATCGCAAAAAAACATGTCGGTGTCAACAGACAACTAACGGGCTGAGTGGTCGATGTATGGTTGGATGTTCTAAAATTATTGCCAAGTAAGCTAAATTTTTTCCTTCTTGAATAGAAAATCTGGCAAGAATCAGAATTTTTTTTAATGGACCGGTATTAAAAAAGGCAATAGTAAATGGCTAAAAAGTCCCCGTGCTAGTAACAAGGAAACCGATCACGTGAGACCTTAAAGGAATCCAGTCGGGTGATTCGATCGCATGATTTTCCGAAAGTTGTCACTTTCCTGAACGCCTTTTCCGGATGTAATACAGAGTAAGGTCACTGAAACCTTCTTCGGAGGTCGCAGCGTAGTTATTATCTACATTCTATAAATCGTTCTCTAGTAGTCTAATTTAGGCTCGTATCCAAGGGGTACGGGGGTTAACCCCCGAAACGAAATCATGCTTTTCACGCGTGCTTTAAATGCAGTAGTTGTTTTGTATTACATAAAAAAACACCAAACGAGCACGGGAAAGAGTACGTTTCTTATAGAAGAAATTCACAGTTTCATGGGGTAAGTTCGACACTCCTGGATTTAAAGCTTATTTCTGTGTTCTAAATCTGTGCGCAAGCTGGAGGCTATTAGCCGTAGAAAAAGCGTATTCGTTAAGCCCTTGCTTAGTAAAACTACTGTCCCTAAAAGAGAGCAAGGTCACAAAGCTGTATTTGAGAGGGAGGATAAGAGCGAAAGATAGAATAAAAAACGAAAAACTCCACCCAAGCCTTCGGTGAAGCAGCAGATGGAAGCTCTACAACTGGTCTCGCAATCCTACTTTTTATTGTACGTGTTTGGCGGATCTACCATCGACTAAGTTGCAAGCTCTTGATCATAATTAGTTGCTTTTTTTCCGCCTAGAGCTTGCCCTTTTTCCGTTACTTTTTTTCTGTGCAAAGATATTTTAATATTTTAAAATTGTGACAATCAGTCATACTATTTTGAGCCTTTGTGGATTAAACTACGATTGACATTATTCTGCAGAATGTGGCAATCCATTGCAGGTATGCCAAGCTGCAGAAATTTTGCTAGGGCGCATCAAGTGGTGTTTTCCGAATAAGTTTGCACCGTTTTATAATCTCGAATTAAGATATCTAAGTACCAACACGTTCTCGGTACTGCCACCCGGGCATATCCACTGGATGTTCTTGCACGGTAACCTATTTGCATTAGAATTATATGTCCTAAGGGTTCCAACGAGTAAAATGGATATCATAGCAACGGCTTGAGAGCGTTTGGGCCACTTCAGTGTATACAAGCAGTTGGGTAAAAACGTTGAGTCATATGCAGATCCGTACTATTGTGATATTTTTTCTTTATGTTTATTAATGATTTTTGCGTTTATTTTGTGACATTTCCTGTTGTCCCACAGGTTAATTTACTATTACTATCGTCTTTTGCTTAGTAGTTTTGGCTAGAACGACATAAACGCGCAAACAGCGCTACAATTCTCAAATCATGTTTTGCCCAGAACGGGCGGACGAGGACTACTGTCAGCTGAAACGTGTTACGCGTGAAAAATTTTAATACACCCAAGTACAGTAAATAGTATGAAACACGGTGTGTTACCATTCAGAAATTAATCCTTTCACAGAATATACTTAACACGTATTACTAACGTTTTGTTTCAGCTCTCAATTTTTTCTGAGCTTTCCGCAACATAATTCCGTCCACGAAAGCAATTCACCAAAATCCCCAAGTAGCATAATTACAAAAAAATATACGTGTATTAGACGTTTGAATGTTTGATTTAAGACGTATGTTTTAAGAAATAAGTTTCGAGGACATTAACATAAGAAACAAACGTTTACTAGTCCAAGAAAACATACGTAGTAAACACATATAATAGACGTCCTTAAAGAAAACGATGAAAAGACGTCTATTTACACGAGTCTAAAGCACGTTATAATAGATTACGTATGCGTCTATTGTAAGTTGTCGATACGTATGTACAAAGAATCAAATCAACTAAAAAAATAAACGCGTCAAAATTTACAGTACAATGAAAAAATAAGGCATTTTTGATATTCCAAAAAAAGAGGTATTTTAGATGTAATTGAATTAACGTTTTCCGAGAGGACATAAGCACATTTAATAGACGTATAATAAGCGTAATCCATAGACGTATTACGTATATATTTAGACGAATATACTTCGTTTCGGAAACGTAAGTGCACTACTTGGGTAACTTACAGATTTAACTGCTATACAAATTACACGCATTAAAACATCTCTGAAACAAAAGGAATGATAGCTATACCACGAGCAAAGAAACACCCGAAGTGCAGTTAAGTCAAAAGTATATAAGAGCAAAAAATAAATAAAAAAATAATGTCAAGAATTGGACTGAAACATCACAAACGATACAATATTGCTAAAACATAAAGACCGAAATAAATAACATAACCAAAGAAAATCTGGAAGGCTGTCTGAATGTTCATGAAAACGTTTCTCTCGTTCGAGTTTTTTCCATATTTTGCAACCAACAGACTGAGTCTTTCAATTTTGAGCTACACGATTTTCATCCATTTCCTAGAACTTCAGTTCTACTTTTTTCAGAAGTTGCATACATTGTACTGTTCGTAAACTTCACGTAGTGATAATTGCCTTTTGTCGTATTTTCTTTCAGATTTCCTGCATTCTGTAAGTTTTGTTGTTTTCATACAATTTGGGGTCAATGAGCACGTTTTTTCCCTCACTATTAAACATGGTACGCATCGTCCGAAAACTAGAAAAATTCTACATTGGATGAACCTTAAGATTTCAACCTTAAGATTCACCCTATTAGTCGTTCAATTCTGACGTAAAATCACCTCTTTAGCACGAGTTCGCTTTGTAGTTTCGTTTTACGTGCAGGTTTCTGTGTGTTTGGTTGCGAAATAAATAAATAAATTTTTTAGTACATAGAAAAAACGATTTCTTTATTTCTTTTTTCTTTGTCTGCGAAAAAGTGAGATTTTTTTCTACAAAATTGAAGGATTCTGTCCGCGAAAAATGAGGATTTCTTAAATATAGTCATCACCGTGGAAAACGAATTTTTGTCTGCGAAAACAGACCTTTTTTTTCCGAAAAAATGTACCCTGTTTTTGGATTTATCACTAAAAAATTTGACACTCTCAAAATCCCTGGCTTCTCATTATGTTGCCCACACAGACTGAAACGGACATTTCCAGGAAACGTAAATGAAATTGTAGACTTTCGTCACCTAATGCCTATAAAAGTTACGCATATTTACAAAATATAAAAAATCTTTAATAGACATTAATAACATTTATTTTAGTTACTTGCTGGTTGAAATCGTCGAACAAAATTATACAAAAAATATTCATCGCATCAACAACTAACCCTTTTGTCGTCTTCTTCCTTAGTTTCCAACTTCGGCATCAAAGGCGATTTTCTGCAAGGGTGGTAGGAATTTTTAAGGGGATAGTAAACGCCCCATCGTTGTCGAACATCTGAGCTTACACTGTCCTGAAAACGCGAATAGCACATAGTCATAAAGGTAGGAAAATTACAGTAGAATCTCGTAAGACGAACCTTCAAAACAAGCGAAATTGTCCTGTATACTAAAAATTAGTTATAACGAAATCGTACTACAATTTACATCGGAAGGTGGATGACCGTTATTACAAAACAAATATATTTCCAGCTTACATCTTAGTAGAGTTCACGTAACGTTAGAAAGTTTCAACGTAACGGGGTAAATGCCATGATATCTATTACGCTCTTTACAGGAGACGATACAAGAGCTTGTCAGCCAGGCGAGCCACAAATTATGGTTTTCCATTATCACACCACGCAAAACTTTTCTTTCAGATCTAGGTGAAATAAGACAGGGGTGACAAACACAAGTAAAGCTTATATAAGAAAAAGCTGAATACCAATATCCCCCTCTCCGAAATAATTTTACACTCCAACTACTTCCCACAAGCGATGAGAGGAAAACGTGAAAAAATACAAGTTACAAAGACATATCTAGTTCATAAGACTTCCTATGATAAGGAAAGGAAAGAATCTTCCAAGTGCAACAATAAATATTTCTACAAATTTTTACTTTTAACGCTAACAACTCATTTACTGAGAGACAAACATTACTTGCTCACTGGAAACTTTGTTTTCTTTTAACACGCAACGCCTCTTGCGGTGAGTCTTGCTTGCTTGTGACTTCCACGCGTGGTAGATTCAAATGCGAAGTTCCTCTATGAGATAACCTTGTATATAGTAACCTTGCCCTGGCACAGCTTATTCGGTAGTTCAACCTGTCTTGTTAGTATGCTAGGAAGATGTGAATGAAAAAAATTTGGAATTATAGTAAGTATTTGGAAAAGCGCTAAAACTTTAAGCTTCTGGCTTTTACATAATATACAACAGCAGCCTATGTAAGTCGTGACAGTAGTTGACATGGGAGGAGTAATATTGCACATTTTTGCATATCCAGTCGTGAAAGCTTGCGAGGGCTTTTGTATCAAAGCTTTCATCTTTGAAAAATAATAAAAGCTTCCGTCGTTCTGTTAACTTAAAAAAAAGTCTGACCAGTCATCTTGACAAGTTCAAATAATCTTCTGAACGCGAACTTTAATTTTAAATTAAAAAGTAACACACGGTCAGTAAATATAACAATAATTTTCTACACAATGTATTCACAAGTTACAAGGATACACCTATACGTGTTCATTACTATTCGTTCGTGTACCCAATACACTTCATACGGACATTAATCTATACATTGGATCGAGACACTCATAAAAATGTCCGTAATTCATTTTCGATGGCACTGCTTTCGGTTAAAGTCAATGGATTGGCCTGCGGAAAGAAAAAAAAGGTAAATAATACTGCAAGATATTGTCAAGTGCAACAAGGGTCACTTCAAGTGTCCCCATCCAACATTTTGTTAGTGTCAACTTTATTCAGGAAAACAGGCAGTCTGTCAGTCACATGCCGATTTGCAGTCATTAACTTGATCGAAAACTTACTTTCTATGGTGAGACATTGTACTCTGAATCATTGGGGATAAAATCATCTCCAAACTTGGCGCTCGCTGATGCCTATTAACCCTTTGCTTTGCTGTCGACGATGTTGTTGAAGGTATGGCAGTCACGTCACGCGTCTATAAAAGCCACCACCCCACAGAATAAAGCGTTATAATATCAAGCGTGGCGAACCAAAAAATTGTAAGATTGAAATGTCGAGCCGTGTGACCCAAACTTGAGTAGCCAAAGCGATGCTCACCTCTTTGCGTATTGTGCCGTATTGCGAAGCAGGAATGTGACAAGGTGGGTTACGTTGATGTAAAGGTCGGGGTAAGGTAGCGTGGGCACTGGAAGTGCTGTGAGCGTAAGGGAAAGAATTATTCTGCTCAATTGTCTTTCCCTCTGGGTGATAAGCAAAAGGCCATCCAGCCGAATTAGGTTGTTTTATGCATGGTTTTAAGGAAAGATGTGAAGAGGATTGTGGAGGTTGTGGGTGGGTGAGAAATTTGGTGAAAGACGCTTGCGGTGCAATTGTCGCGTTTTGAAGTCCAGAATTGGAAGGTCTGACTTGTGCTCCAGCAGATAATGGCGATACTTTCGTACAAGAAGCAACAGTACTCACATTCGCTGGACCAGGTACATGATTCATAACAGCTACAGGCTCGGAATTACTACCTGCATTCCACACAGGCCTAGAAAAATGCATGTAAGAAATTACCTCTACGCTGAAGAAAAAATATATGTTTTTAAGTACGTGGCTGTCATGGTGAAAGGCAAAGGTCCATTTAAGGGTTTCCCTGTGGTGGGTAAAGCTTGAAGAAACGGTTGTCCAAGGCTGTTTGCAGACGGGGGTTGGTAATTAGATATTATGTGCTGTTGCGTAGGATGGATAAACATGGGTTTCCCAGCGATGGTGTTCGGTAGACCAGAGACGTTTGCCGGGTGTAAATCTGCAATCTTCCTTGTGCTGGGCTTTAAAGTAGAAAATCCGCTTTGATGATGGAGAGGAGGGTAGTGAGCTGTAGGCCGTGGGAGTGAGCTGTAATGTGGTACTTGAGGCGGACATGTCGAGCTGTAGCGTTGGTTTCCGACCATGGGCCCGGGTAGGTTCCTAAGAAAGACAATGAACCTTCCTCCTTTTTTCGCAACTGCCACTAAACTGGTAATGAAATGACTAGTGTTGTTAAAAGGTTATTGTATTAGTTGTACTACATACAAGACTGGTTAAACGTAGAAAGCAGGGTACACACTAGACGCATTCAAGACAGTTGGCGATGTTGTCGCCAGTGGTAGAACGGTTAGGGACGGATTAATTTGTGAGTGGTCGCCGATAATGGTGAAAAAACTGTCGTCTTGGTCATAGCCTGTTACATACCTGTTCTCAATTCCTAAGGAAGGCATGGGTACAACGAAGTCACCGTACTCGGTATTTCTGTGTCCCAAATGAAATTGTGGCTCGGGTAAGCCGTGACAGAAGTGACTGTTACGTCCACGGCTCGATTTGAGTTGCATGGCTGATAAGGATTTGGCGATTTCGTTCATGGTGGCAGAAGGTGGGGTGTACGGCGGTGGGGGGCTTTCTCCATCTAACGGTGGTGTAGTTCCTTCCCTACATTTGAAATAAATGAAAAATTTAAAGAAAAGTTTAAGACATTAAAAATAAAAATACATTTCGACTAGTAAAGACAATTGATCGAAAGCACTTACTTCGTTGCTACTTTGTAGGGAATATCTTTGAGTTCGTGGGGTGAAAGGACATTTGGCGGATCCACTAGATCAAACTGTATGTGCGGTCGTACATCTAACGGCAGAGATCGATGTTTTTCTCTATGGCTTCGGTGATGATGCTTGCGTCTGTGTTTGTGCTTTTGGTGCCTGCTTGATGAAGATTCGGACTCGGTTTCCAGCAAACCGCCGTTCACGAAGCCTTCGTCTTTGCTCCCACTCTCTTCGTCAGTCAACTTGCCTTTTTCCTGCAAGGTGCTGGACGGTATGGCTTCGGTGGCTTTTTTCACCATGGCTTCGTGAACAATTAACGAAGAAGCGGAGTGAAATTCCCTGAAGGAAGATGATTCTTGGTTGTGCAAACCAAGCTTCTGCTGCACCTCGCGCCATTGAGCCTCGGAGTCTACCCATTCGTAGGTAGAGCCGGTGCTGTCTCGGCGTCTGAAAATATAAATGGTCAATTTACATTAAAAAAACGACCCACACAATATTTTAGTATACAATGCAATGGTCAAATTTTATTTCTCAGAAACAAAAATAAAGTTAAGTCTTGCAGATAGAAGTTAAAAAGTAATAAAACATTACTTGTGACGTCTCCTTGAGCGGCCGGAATGATTGCTTTGTTTATCCGTTTCACTGTCACCATTTGAGTCCCTAGACCGTGACCGTCTCCTTCGACGCCTGCTTCGCTGAGAGGACTGTGATACATCACTTTCATTATCTGAATTTTTGCGACTTCTGCGTCGATGTCTACCAGAGTATTAAACAAATAAAAACTTTTTAATAAGCGAGCTTGGTTGCGTGAAATCGCGGTTCTTTTACCTTCTGTGCGAGCCGGAACTGTTGGAGGCTCTTGAATCTACACTACATGATCGATGTCGTGAGTTAACGAACGAATCCTGCAGCCCTTGTTCATTTGCCGCTCGATTTCGCGAATTCTCCTGTGCTAGATACATGCCTTTGCCCGAATCGAGGCTATCCGAAGGCGGTAACTTGGGACCCATTTTTCGTGAATCTGTATCGAGCACGGAACGCTGTAAGGAGGAAAAGCTTTGGCACGACTTGGACCTTTGTAAAGCGGAAGATTATCATATTAATGTTGCAAAAATGGGACTTTCGAGAGTTTTACCCTGCGATGGTATAGGTCGACGATAACTTGGACGCGCTCTTTTTGTCACTGTCGCTGCCCTCGTCTGCTTTCCCAGCTGCTGGCCAGTGATAAATTAGCATCATGTAACGAATGGTACTACGGAAGATTAGCTTAATGACACATACCGTCCTGCTGATTATCTCCATCACGCCTGCTTTTGCCCCGAGACAGTGTTCGCTTAAAAGTCGGTGGGCTTCGGTGAGCTACGTTGTCAACTTCGCTTTTGTGGCCCCAACTCCATGAAAAGAATTTACCCACCGGTGGACCCGACAATTGCACCAATTTGAAAAAAGCTAAGTGCTCGCTGCAGCATTTGCAGAGCGCCCGGGAAGCTTCTTTGGAAGGCGTTTCGAAACCGTAAGTGTTTTGATCGTTCTACAGAAAGAAACCACCGTGTTAAGTCATTAACTTCTTCTTACGTATTAAACTAAGATTCTTAAAAACCCTAAACAGCCAACGTACATTTTTATCCAGGACACGCAACATGAAGAACCGTCCCTTGGAGTAGACTTTAGTTATACGCGGCCTACAACACGGAAAATACAAAATCGGTAATTAGGTATGCACGACAGGAAAAAATATCCTAAAATAGCAAAAAGTGAGAATTTGGCTATGTAATTAACTTTGTGCTAGCAGACTACTCTCGGGTATGAGAAATGGCGACAAAACACCATTGCCCTTTTCACCTTCCCTTTAGCAGCCTCAGCTTCGTGCCAGAAATATCCATATATAGTCACGGCAATTCTGCGCAACAGTAGCCTCCGTCGTAATTACGCGTACCTTGGGGTTCTTCTGCTACTTGATGGAAAACTTAACTCCTAGCTTTTTCCTTTTGTGCGTACGTGTTGGCTGGAGGTATGTACCGTACACAACGCTACATGTTTTTCTCTTAATCGGGAGCATATTTCCCCCCAAAAAATGGACAACGCACTAACAACGCGCTTTATATTCTCATGTATGATAAAAACCCTGTATGGCCACAGGGTTTATTTCATACATGAGGCGATTATTGCAGGTGACATCCTGATGGCATGATTAGGTCTGTTTTCCCTACACTCACCAATGATGCACGCCATCGTCCAATTACTCTGATGACAGCGTAGAAACCAGCGTTTTCGCTTGTCGCACAGCATTATTATAATACTACGTTATCCTTTCTAGTGCAGTAGACCTGGTTGTTCACTTACCAAAAGTAATTTCCAACTTTATTCTTGTTACGCAAGACGATCACGCCACTCGGTGTAATTCCCAGGAAGTACTCGACCGTATTTTCACCCTACAATGAGACAGTCAACATTATTAGCTGCATCACAAAAGGTTAGAAATGCCCAAGGACTTGTCATCGACGCGAAGTGCAAAAGAAGATTAAAAACAGCAATAAGGAAGAAAATTGGAAAACAAGTACCGCCTTGTATAGACTGCGAGAGCGCATCATCGGCACAAAATTACCGTGTATGTTCCTCGATCCTTCCCATTTGTGAAATTGGAGAGCTTGATAATGTCATGGCATGGCAAGGATAGCCCCTTATTAGTTAGACCCTGTCAAGTTTCATCTCTAATTTTGCCGTCTCTTTAATTAGTCCACACTCGTCTTCATCAAAAGCATAATACCAGACAAGCGTCTAACATTAGGGAAGAGCACCGAGGAAAAGACCTAGCGAACGCCAAAGGAAGACCACGTTGCCGGCTACGGTAAAAGCACAGTGGCACACGCAAAGTGTAATGGTTCTTTTTAAGCACCTAAAGAAGTATTTTCACTCCGTGTCTTAAGGAATTAGTAAGGGGCCTGTACCAAAAATACATTCCCCAAATTTTCCAGGACGGGCAGGTAAATCTCAACCATGTATAAAATTTTACCACCCGCGCGCCTCGGCTACGTTCAAGAAATTTTCGGTCTACGTGTCCCATTATTCGCGTTAAACCCTTTCCGGCAGACGAAAAAGACCACCCTTGAAAACCCCCAAAGTTCGGGTAATCGGTAGGGGCTACACAATTGCATGCTGCACCCAGACAATCTAATTTTCTCCCGGCAAGGGATGATTAGAAAAAAAATCAGGAAAAGGATTTTGCCGGTTTTCTTTCCTGTTGGAACAAATCGCCGAAACCTTCAAAGTTTCATTAAGAGCGTAACGAAACCGTAAAACTTTTGGTAGGCGTGGTGAGTTCAATGTGGGGTTATTCGGGAAAATCTAATGACATGGGAGAGGATGATGGATCTGTGAGCTAAGCATTCCCAGCCGTGATTATCAGTCAAGTTGGTTTTCCAAATTCAGAGAAATCAAAGAAAATGCTACGGTAGTATGCCTCAAACTAAAGACGCTTGTTCAGCTCTCGAGAATAAATGTTAGCTTGCGATATGCTTTAGGAATGCTTCTTATGCTCGTGCATTTCATTGTTATCACGAGGGCACTGAATCCGTCGCTACTGTTTATCTTGCTGACTTGAACTACGGTTATTTCTGTAATAGGCATAACGACGACTGTCACGGTAAAATAAGGTAGATACTCTAAAGGGAGCAGTTGCCTGAATACTTAGTCAACCAGACGGACGTGTTGTATACAATTCTGCTTTTCCGGCAGTTTCTGGTTAGCATAGTTCAAACAATAGGCATGGTTCCAGCAAACAGCCATTGCTTTATGCTATTCTATATCATAAAAAAGGCGTTGAAGGACATCGCACTTCCATCCCGTAGCAGTTACCACAAAGCTCCTAATTTTGTTAACGCTGTAGAAACTCCCGATTATGTCCACTGTTGACTCAGTATTTTTTTCTTGCAGTCTTTTTGTGTTGCTTTTGTCGAATTCAACGTTGATTCTAGGCTTTGAGAAGGCAAATGAGTATAATATCGTAAAATGATTCAAGTTCAATTCCATCAACCGGAAATGCAACTCTAGATCAATGCAGCCTAATAACATGTTTTAATGGAGTTCTTTATTCCATAGCGCTTACTGCTAGGTTCACACAGGCCGTAATATTACTGTCATAATGCGCAATGTCGGCTCTTGGGATTGTGCCGTTTGAACGCCTGTCAGAGATGTTAGAATTTAAAAAATTGCCATTACGCATTCTGACAGTTTAACACTTACAAACCGTATGCACCCAGCGTATCTCACTGTGAAACATCGTTTCTGTCTCTTGTAGTGAGTGGAGTCCTTCTTACATCAAACACAGAATTCGAACTTCGCACTCGCACATAAACATACGGTTGTGTTCTCAGTAAATAGGATATCCATGTATTATAGGCTACACAATTCACTTACGCAAGCATTTATGCCATATTTATTCACGCAGATCGATTAAGAGACTAAAGAATGTGGTAAAAAATTGTACCACATCCTAAGTTAGATCATGTCAACTTTCTGGCTTGTCAACTACCGTGTCTACATTTGTTGAATTGGCGATCTCCCAGGATTAAACAGGAAGTGCGCTGAAGGGTTAAGCTGAGTATTTATGTGTCAAGGTTTGCGCAGGTTATTACTGTCAGAACTCAGCTCTTCCTGTTTTTAAATGTCACTGGAAGCAGGCGGAGAGCGCGGTGGTACATCTTTATATTCCATTTTAAAGGAGGTCGCTATGGTAAATTTTCTTTTAATTTAAACATGGGAAAATTAACTGAATAAAATTGATTACACAGCAAGACAATTTATATGGAACAAATCTTAAGGAGATATGTCATTGTGGTGTTAAGTATAATTAACTTCCGTTTAAAAAGCTTTACTTTTAGCAAAAATTAACAATGAAAAACACAGAACGTTTAAGAAAGGATTCTAGCTAGGTCAAGTCATAGCAGAATTAAGCGTGTATCTTTTGGAAAATTTTACGTAACGTTGTTTGTTCCGTGCAGAGGTAGGATAGCATAAACTTTAAAACGCTCGAAGTAAGATTAGTAGTAAAAATTCTGGGAAGGGTTTGTGAGCTTTCACAAAAGGAAGAAGACGTTAGACTATAGTCCTATTGCCTTTTTGTCCAAAACCTTTCAAACGGTCTAAGACATAGACACGGAAAATGTTTTTCGCTTGCGCCCATTCACGTTCCCGTGTCGCCAAAGTGTGCTTGACAGTTTTATGACTCCAGGAACTACGACACGGTGCTACACTTGACTCCTAAAAGAGTAAGCGACAACTAGAACTCGCATTCCTGTCCCTTTTTCATTTAGAGACTGAAGATGTCAAGGTAAAGTGGTCACAACTAGACCAATAATTTTCAGCATCAGTTACGATGACCCTAAAGCTGTGACTGTCCTTTCAGAGCTTCCCCTCCCTACCTCCCTGACAAAAAGTCTCCCGCACCTTTCCTTTGACAAACGCAAGCATTTACAACTCACAATAATAAAACCACCCACTCTTCTCCTCGACTGTCACTAACAGCTTTCGAAGAATGAAAAAGGGAAAAAGTTGACGAAACAAGTTCATTATTAATGTCCGACACCCATACCCAGCGGTCAGCGGGTGGTAAGAAATACCAACAATGAAATACAATAAAATATGGACTCTTACCAATACGGGATGAAGGTCAACGCCGTACAAATCCAGCCATTTGACTTTGTCCAGGTATTTCATTTCAGCCAGGGCTGGAACCATACCACTACAAAATGTCACCCAACCTTGTATGAATATCTATAACCAGGAACAAAAAAAACAAAAAAAAAAAACTTACGCATATTTCATGTGGAGGTCGGCAATCCTGGCTTCCAGATCAGGCGTTTGATTGGATACAAAACGAAACTCGGACAAATAGCCCACGGTGTGCCTTCTTGGATCGTAATCTCCTAATTCCGCTACAGGAAAAGAAAACACCCATGTATTTTCAATCCGTTGTCGTTGGATCTTTTGTCAAGCTCTACTTACATTGGACTGCTAAAGCTGCCAGTTCAGCAGCCAAATCAGAAGGAACGGGTAATCTGCCTTGCAAAACATCTTGCTTGGCTTGTAGGAAGAACTGATACCTAGATATTACATAGGGACGTTGAGAAAAGGAAATCTGCCAGCCTCGACACATGTACAATACTTTTCCATTTCATTAGCAACTCGCTACATTATTTTATAAATTACTTCTAATTCCTTTTACAGCACACTAATTTCGTTTATTGTAACGAAGGAACACATTTTCGTGTGTCGGACGAGAAAAAATAAAAGACTTTGAGATACCACAAAACTCATTTTTCAAAGAATTTACGAGTAGGAAAGCTGTGGGAGTGTTAATGCTTCGCCCGGGCTAGGGGCTATTAAAAAAGAGGAGAGAGATAGGGGAAAAAACTGTACCCATAGCTTGTGATGGATACCTTCCGTCCTAAGCTTGACCACGAAAACGAGCGAGCAAGATACAAAAAGATGTGAGAAAAACCCAAAGCTTCTAAAAAAGTAGTAATGAGTTCTAGGCAAGAACGAGGGTATCACATAAATATCATCTAGGCTTTCGAGCTTCCCGAGAGGCTTTTTCCAGCTTTTTGGCCGGAATGTGCTAAGGTGTGGTGTTTGCTTTGAAACGTGCAATACACAATTCAAGCACTTCGCCCAGCTCATGCGTCATTTTGAGCACAAAGATCCTCGCCAATTAGCGAACTTCAAAGTACGCCATACGCTTTTTCCTGCAGTGTCTGATTACTCCCATATGTATATAATCTCTTGACCGTATTTTATGTTCCCGAACATGGGTAATTGCACCCAGGTGTGATTTGTGCCGAAGACGGGACACGAAGAAGTAACGAAGGGATGCTATTCTTCACAGAAACTTGTTTCAACTGGACACAATTATAGTGTGACTTCCTCAGATCCACAATGGTCGACACGGACAAGAAACTTATACTAAAAACGATGGTAAGCACCAAGCTATTTTGTCCGCGTCATAATTAAGTATGACAGCATCAATGGGAAAAGTTATTATACTCGTATATCTATGGCAATATCTCAGTTCCTTGGAGGAAGCTAACAAAAACGACAACTGTGTTTTGAATGAGTAAACCTTAAAATTGATGTAGCAGGACAGCGTAACTTCAAGCAAGGGTAATCATGGCTCCCCGACAGTTAACGTAAACACATATCAGAGGGAAGTCCGAGTTTGTAAGAGAGCGACTTGGGCGATAATTGTCTCAGCCTAACTAACCAGTTTAACGTCATAAAAGCAGAGCGTGAGAAATCCTTGGTCACGCAGGAAGCAAGACCCCAAAAAGAAATAGAAAGCACAGCCCAAAGCACTTTTTCGGCGGAGTGCTCCTCTGGCAATAATTTAACGCTGCATACTTCGCGGTCATTTAAATATGTCCCTTTTAAGTACATCAGAGGAAACGTATGAGGGGGTACTTAGCATAATATTCAGCTTCTGGAAAAGTTTCCGTAACCAAAGTTAAATATCAGCCATACAACGCCCGAGGTCGTTTGATTACGAATGCAGTGTGCAAAAAACTCACCGAGTGATTTCTTCCAGCAGTTTACACGGATCCGATGCATAATATTTGACAGCAAAGTACAGGTTGTGGGGGCCAGGGCCTAATCAGAAACACATTAATATCAGCTGCCTTTATAAGGGGTGTTCAATTAGAGTATACTACCATGGAGCTGCTTCCAAACTCGTTTACAAGGGTCCAACCAGTGCTAGATAAATGAAGAAGAAAAAAATCGAAACGTGTAACTATTAGTTTTCCGTATAGCCGGGAAAAATTGGATTGCAATTTCTTACCGACTGTTGTTCTTCGCCCAGGAAACGCAATCCGAAATAAGCTGTCTCGAGCAAGTTCAGATGCTTGAAGACCACATCGAGAAGATCTTGACCAATGGTGCCCACCTGAAAATATACGGGCGGGTCGATTAATCTTCGTTAAAATGTAAAACTCTTCTATCGTCCTTTCTTTTTCAACACTTCATTCTCAGACAATCTGCGCGCCCCTCCCACTTCCACGCAACAGCATACCTGTAGACTCAACGTAATCCACACATCAGGACACGTGGAGGGAAAAATCAACAATAAAAAAGTAGATAAATTCGAGACATAACATATAAGATAGAAAAGGAGCTCAAGCCTAATATTCTATGCTGAGGTCCACACGTCCTATTACCAAATACGAGATGGAGTTCGAACATAAAAAAACAGACGATGAGAAGACGCAACACATCCTAAAGAATGTTTGATCGCAACCCATTATGGACATGTCAAGGCAAACCCTTCCAGTATCATCAGAAACCACGAATAGCCTGGCTAAAATTCACGGAATAGGAAGTGTGCAGCTGAAAGTGCAAATGCTGCGTAGCTGCAAGTTTAAGAATACGTCGATGTTGAGCAGTTACAAATGACTGTGCCTGGTTTGTAAGGTTCCTTATGCAAAAGTCATAGGTTGCGTCCTTGAAAACAGTGACTGATGCACCAAATGGACTTTTGTGAGACTTGTACAATGAACTTATGAATTACAAATGACTAGTGTAAATCTTGGGACGTAAGGTTACAGACCGTCACAAGCGGCAAGATGCTCTTCAAATGTCCTGATGAACGATTCCCGCAAGGATAAACAATACACGCATTAATCAAAGATTAGACTGGGCACAAAAATTAAAGCGACATACGCTCAACAGCGTAATTATAACCAGTGTTTCGTAGAACAGTTGATTTGCTTTGTGCATAGCCAAAGCGACCACAACACGTCTTTGCTGCAGAAAATGAAACGAAAAAAGACAAAAAGGCTCCTCGCCATTTCACCTCGTCTTCTTCTTAAATTGAAGCCCTACCGGACAATAAAACGTAACAAATTGTTGCCTCTCTCCCATTCTTACGGCACAAGCACAAACTTGTCCATCGTTTTTCATTTTTTCCTAACCCTAATAAAAAGAAAAATCCTCCAGCCCTTAACTTTAGGGGTTTAGAAATTAAAGTCGTCTCCTCCCTCTACCTGCCAAAGCAACGCACCAAGAATCTTTTACCAGTGAGGCCGAATTCTAGAAGGTTTTCTCGATGGGGGATGGAAACCCGAGGAACAAACCAGAAGAAACCGAATGGATTCCACCATATCCTGACAAATAGTCATTCTAACGCTTAGTAGAAGCATTTCTCGCATTCACAAGTAGGTTTCCCCTTCATTTCAGACAACCCCGGAAAGATATTTCGACATGCCACGATTTTGGCCCTCAAACCTTTCAGTTTTTCCTGTATAATCCCATTTTTCAAGAACCGAATAGTGTATCAAAGGATTTTGAGTTAATGTTTAAATGCATGAGAACTCACAAAATTCGATGCTGAGCAAAACTGCCCCACAATAATGGGAGATGCTACTAAGCTTTAAAAACAAAAGTATCTGTCGGCTATTTCAGCTAGATGCAAAACCAACGCTAGGATGTGGTAATGCCAAAATTCTCTACCACAACTCTCTCTGATTGCTTTGATCATATTTCTTTGAAACTGCGGAAAACATTCTTAATTGTACAAGCGTGGATGACGATGACACAGAATAATAAGGGCGACGCTGGCGGCAAAGCTAACAAGCTAGAATTTTCGTGGTTCCACGAGGCGAAGGTCCAAGGTCCAGGTCACGAAACGTGACAGTTTTACATCCGTAACGCCACAGCTTAACACCAACACAGAGTATCAAACATTTAGGTAACGGTTCGTATCAAAACAGGTCGGATGTAATAAATTACTAATTACGAAAATTACTTTTTGTATGCATCTTTTTTTAAAGTTTTATTTCCCATGATTTGAAGGAACACCAGCTTTAAGTATTCTTCCTATTTTTATTTTTATTTTTTTCGCTATTTTCTGTTGATATTTTTACTTAATAAATACTATTCTAATTTTACTACGCACACTAAAAGCCGCCAACTTTTCAACCTAACTACTAAAGCTCTCACTAATACGATGTAGATATTTGGACAAAACTTTTGCTTATTATGACTGCTCTAGTATGGAAATTGCTACAAGGAAAGAGACCCTAGAATGTTAATGTGCTAGGCGTGAACGACCGAGCCAAGTACCGAGCTAAAGTCTGATAATAATCTCCCAATATTTATCGGTACGTGAAATTACATCGAGATTTCCACACGAACAGGCACAAGCCGTGTTTTCCTTACGTCACAATGTTCGACAACTTGCACGCAACAACGTGAATGAACTATTTATTTAAACTTAACAAAGACCGTTTAATTTTAGTTCCGTAATCAAAGTAGAGGAACGACGTTCTCTATCTTTATATTCACAGCAAGTGATCTTAAGTGTATTAGCTCGTGAAAAAGTCAACCCAATTTTTTTATCATAAATCCTATGAAAGCCACTACTTCTAGGGATAGATTAACAAGCAGTTAAATTAAAAAAGGGGCTCTTCTAACTAAGCAGCTACAGTTACAGTCGGAGCTTTATTAGGAGATAATATGTTACAAAAAAACGCTCACAAATGATGGTGCACCTTTCGGGCGATACTTTTTCTTTTGTTTTTCTTCTCTCATTACCGCAATCTCGGCTTCAATCATGACTTAGCAAGCCTTTAAGGTGTACCTCCGGCCCGGTGCAGCCAAACCGTACTCCCGTAATCCGAATAACACACAAACAGAACCCCAACGCGAAGAATATTCTTCGACAAAGGCGACTACCACCGATACACCAATACAGCTGAGTTTGTAACGCTGGCGGGCCTTTCTTTTAAAAGTTCTCTGTATGCAAACGAGACAAGGTACATAAGCTTTCTGTCATCAGTCAGACCCCTCCCAACAAATGTATAGAGATCGCCCCTTTCGTTTTAATGGCATGGTGTATAAACTACCCGAGACCGAAAAAGTTACGGGACTCGCAACGGACGAAAATCTATTCAGTGCCTAATTTCTAAATACTTATCATTTGGTGTTCCTTTTCTTTAATTAGCTGATAAAATCAGCAATGAAGGACTTTAACGCTGAGTCAATCTTACCAGGCAAACAGCCAAGAGAAGTTGAAATCAACCATGCGAAACAATGTTGTCTTGTTTTAAGTGCAGCTTAAAAAATGCTTGGTAATAGCTGCGTAAGCAACGGTACTCTTCCTTTCTATGATAAATCAGGGGCAATGTCAACGGACTCGAAAGTGTGCTGAATTCTGAATACCAGCCGTGTGGACCCTGAGCAAGAGCGATGCTTTTTTTTTTCTTTTATAAACTTATGAGCGGTGGGTGCTTGTCAAGAAAGAATATCCTGCTAAAAGAAAGTAACTTTCTAAGCGTAAGAGTAAACCTGAACGGAAATGTAGTCAGTTTTGTGCGTTTTAAATAAAAATAAAGAATCTGCAAAAAGGCGAATAAACGTATGAGATAAGGAAAGATAAAGGATAAGTGAGATGTGTTAGATCTTACAAAAGTAAAAGGCCAGAAGCTGTAAGTAACCGCTATTTCGTGAAGTAGAGGCATTGACCGGACTTCACGGCATCTTCATCCCAGCAGGGATGGTAAGAATTTGAAGTCATCTGGAGGAAAATAAAGGTCAATGACTGAAAACGAGCTACACGGAAGCTAAGAAGGGACGTCTCAAATAACTCGAGTGATCTTGAAAACGCGCCTACCAGCGTTAGCGGACCGGTGTACACAATTACAACTAGCCGTCCGACAACATCGCACACAACGGGCAAGTCATCAAGCTCGCTTTTTAGGCCTACCCTAATTGCACTGTAACTTAATTTGCATACAACGACACTCGTCATTATACACAGCTAATTGGCTGTCATCCCGTAAGGAAGGCAGGTCATGGTAATTTTACTGAAGGGTAAAACGCAAAGTTTGATGTTAAACCCTAAAAAATAAAAAAATGAGGGCCGATTAGCTTTAAACCTGCTGAAAATAGCAGCGAAAGTTTTTGTCTAGTCCATTGCTTCATTATAAAACAAGAGACTTGGGGTTCATTTTCTGCCACGCCAAATAAGTGTATCACCTGAAAAATCTGTAAGATTACAAAAATTGAAAAAAAGTTAAACGAACGATGGTAGAAAAGACCTTTCGGTACGAAAAGGAATCTTTACCTATATAGACAGGTCCTAATTTGCATCTGACAACTACGCCTTGCTCGCCCGCCAGTAAGTACAAAAGGAACTGTCCAAGTGGCCCAGATTGGGATTCAGCTTTTATATTAACCACGCTACACGCGGGAGAAACACGGGCGACCACAATACCAAAATTGGTAACAAAGAAGCATAACATGGACGAAGGCGAAAGTATGACCCTAAAATTTTTTATTCACGGCTTATGAAGACCCAGGCTACTTTAACATGAAATATCCCACGAAGATGGTGTTAAAACCGTACATGTTCTAAATTATCCTCATTAAAATATAATTAACTCTTAACAAATGCTTATGATCTAGGATGCCTTGAAAGCACAATAACCGTACAAATAATCAGTTTTGCGTATATACATTATTTCGCGCTATGCTCACTGCATCTTGAAGATTTTTTATATTCTTAAGTTTCTTTGTTAAGAATGTGATGCTTTAAAAGGCGTACAGCGCAATTAAAACACCCATAAACGTGTTCGATAGAACACTTTCGTGGCTAAGTACGACGCTAATACATGAAATTCCTAATCACAAAATCTCGATGTATTCATAATCCAACCATGAAGGAGTCTCAAGGAATACAGGAAGACATTACGTCATGCCTGAAATATCCCCTCTTGGCATGTCATTTAAAAGTACATTTATCGAAGTACCTTTTTGGTTAACCAATTCTGTGATGCAAGAAATTCGGGAGGCACTTGACACACACTTGTCAAAATGGCTCGAGTGACGTCCAAGTTCCTCCACCCAAAGTCTTGCCTTTTAGTCAATGAAAATAATTCGACACCATCTTATTTCTAATCGCGAAAGTTCTGGTTACAGGATTTTCCCTTTTGTGTTCTTTTCGTGATACGGAGGTGTGGTGACCGTCCGCTCGGTAAAATCCACTATAATAGCTTTTTAAAAGGAGTCATTTAGCCCTGGTCCGAGTCACGACCTTAGCAAGTAAGAGCGAGCGTTCATATCTAAGCAAAACAAGTTTACTATTGTCAGAGCTACTGAGAAAGAAAAAAACGGGTTGAAGTATTAATTGCCGGAAACACTGCTAATTTCTTATCTACTGGACAGCAAGAAACAAAATCTACAACACTACCCTCCCCTCGCCATTTTCATAAAGAAAAGAACTTAAAAAATCTCAGGAAAATGACAAGGAATGAGTAGCCAGAACAACAAGTTTTGACTTGCGGTGTACATTGCCAACACCGCTGCAACGTCCCGCCATACGATCCACGTTTTGCTGCTAGAGCGGCCGCAAGCATACATTAGCGTCATTATTTCTTAACGAACCTCCTTGAAGCTACCATTGTCAATGCGACAGGCAAGGATAGTGCCCAAGAAAGGACCAGGCCAAAGGTAAACTCCTGCAACACATCCACCTGTCCGGGGGCTAATTCCCACGCGAGAACTTGCCAACATATCAGATCAAGAGGTCAACGCAACATGTACGTCTATCTTGACTGGTTAAAGAAGGCCCGTAAGGAGCAGGGACCCGACCACCGACGAGAGAAGAACTGGTGAGGTGGAAGAGGTAGACAAAAACAAGCAGGATAGGGGACCGGTATACTAATTGGTTTTGCAGCTTTTATTTACAAGGCACGCAACTTTGTTTATTTTCCAGGGACAATTCACAGCAGCGATGCTCTATTTAACAAAGGGCGCTCGTCAAATCCTGGGAACAAATTTCCAGGGATGCGCAAATAGACTGCCAGTCTTACAGCAACGACTAACGGCGCGCCAATCTCACACCTATCGAAACTCTTTTCTCATGTCGTTAGCTGTACACGTCTCATGTTACCGATAGCCGACCGTCAAACTAGCATGAAATTTGACTGGTTTTTGTGGCTATCAAACATTAATTGCCGTCTTTGACTGCTTGTTTCTTTTTCCCCCTAGCAAGCTACAAGAATTCTTTTGCGGCTTAACTTTCGTACGATGTTAATATTGAGCTCTTTTAAATTGCTTTTGCGTCGTAAAACCTTTTCGGACTCCTCCCTCCCTCCCCTGGTTACACCATAGGGTCGGTCATGAAAGGGTTTTCTGTCTTCGGAGCAGATCGCTGAACCCAGAAGTTTGACCACCCCTTGCCTTACATGATGACGTGCTGGAAGTCTTCTTACCACATCTCGATTCCTCCCTCCCCCCTCTCTCCGTTCCAGCCACAGTGCATACTGTCATGGCACACTGTCTCTACATCAACAACTGTTAACATAGGCTCAGGGGGAAAGGCACGCGAAAAGAAGAAAATGAAAAAGAGCTAACCCTATAACGTGTTTATCTATTTTTCACCAATGCTTTGTAACGAGGCTACGTTTTGTAACCGATCGCTGTTCTGTATTATTTTTCTGACGCTTTTTCTTGGCGTTCCCTAAAAAAGAAACCCACACCAAACTCCGATCACAAATGAAAAATAAGCAGCCCAGCAGGGATGGTCATGAAACGCAGATTTGCGGTCAATGGTGATCGGTACAACTTTCACTTCTTATGTTACATCCATACAGGGCCGAATTTATGAGTTGAGCTAAACGCAGGGAACAATGCGAAAATAATGGAAAAGGACCAGCATAACTGACAAAAAGTCTACCTGTTTCAAAATACTTGGAACACCAAGATTGTTTTTTCACCTCAAAAAAAGCTTACAAAAATTATGAAGCTAATAAGAAATATGAAGAAAATTCCCTTACACGCGATAACACATAAGAAAGATATACAACTTTTATTGCAACAGACTTTAGCGATGGTATAACATCTTTACTAACTAATAATGTCGTAAATAAAGTGCAAGTCCTCTTCTTCATAATAAATAGATTAAAAGGTGGATTGTGTTTTATTTCTCAAAACATTTCTATTACATAAACTCCCTTTTATCTGTGCATGGCTTAACTGGTTACCGGTTCAACCGCACACCCTTACGTCAAGAAGTTTAATATTAGTTTTGTGAAAAAAGGTGCGAAATTTGCAGTGAAAGGGTAGTTTTCCTCCAAAAAAGTAAATTAATTTACTTATTTTCAAAGCTCATAAATGCCGTATAAATATGTATATTCGATATACACTTGCATGTCAAAGATCTTATTTATGAATTATAACCGCTATTTCATATGGTTTTACGAACTAACCGTTTTTCTGTCAACCGCCGTAGAGTCCATTCCGTACCGAACAGATAACAGAGTTTACTGTACTTTAAAAAAACACTGGTAAATAAAACGATGGCCGAGAAAAGCTTAGAAGCAGAGACAATAGATCAATTAATCTAATCTAAGAGATTGGCGTACTGTGTTTCAACACAGTCGCCTTTGTGCACGTACATTTTAATACAGAAGCGTAAATTGTCCGTGGACTCAATGCACTTACACAAGTATTATACACATATGTGCAGATGTGAACATACGTGTATGCTCACACCATGCAGATGTGAACACGCAAATATACGTACTTATATGTACGTGCACAAATGTACCTTAACGTAGAATGCTTTACTTTTGAGAAGTCTGCAGAAAATGTCCACGCCAAAAGGGAGTGCAGTTCTAGAAGAGTCTGTTGGGTGTAGGTACAAAGTGTCTATGCTAAATCAAGGCGACATTTCGCCGGTGCGATGACTGTGGTGGCAGTCTAGGCTTTGATATTGTAGAGAGGTGCAAAAACTTCATTAATGCGAGTCAGGTATGCAAGTAGGATAGGAGATGGCCTTGTTGTCTTGTTTCAAGTGTTGAATACGTATGCACAAAACACACAAAGTGGTAAATGATAGTCCCTGCTTTTCAATGGCTAGCGTTGTTTATACAGGCAGCGGACTGCCGGTTTCTGCAACGCGATATTAAAAATAAAAAACACACATAGAAAAGCTGGCCATCATCAGCATGATTGTCAACACTTTATCACATACAAAATGACTAGTCAGGAATACGCCCTAGAATACGGCTACCAAACCCCAACTATAATGGTAAGGTTTGTCACATTGTTTGCGCTTTTACATTACATAGGTAAATCTGCACCTATGGCTTGACACTACCTTAAGAGGGCAAAATCTGAAATTCACGGCTTCGCTTGAATCCCAAAGACAATAAATTAACTTAAGGGAAGCATCTTAAAGCCGTAGCATGAAAAGCTTCGGCACGATCCGGTGGTTCTAACGACCGTTCGGGACATTATACTTGGCAAACAGACACGGGTCGCGCTTGAATTCATAGTCAATAAGGTAGAGATTACCTTACCTGGATTTCTTCGAGCAATTCGTGTTCATCCAATAGGACAATTTTCACGTGAAAGGTTTTTCCTTTATTACCGAAGCACTTCATGCTTATAGCTGACTGGTTAGAACATCTAAAAGTATAGGTAAGGAGAGATATCAGTCACCAAACTCGTAACATCTGCAAGGACAGTGAGTTCAAAGTTGTGCTGCATCCATGCAAGTACAAAGCTCAACTTGTTGCAACAACCACAATGACCTGCTAATGTACACAATTACTGCGTTACTCAGGAGTAAATAAGCTCAAGCCTTCACAAAGAGTTTATGTACCAAGGGTAATTTTGCGAAAGGTTTGAAGAAAACCGACTCGAAATCTTTCATGACAACTGCTTAGTGTACCAATATGCCTCCACCTTGTGTAAATGCGAACCATTTTAGACAAAAAAGGCAACAGCAAGCTTTTGCTCTATTAAAGGTTTAGTGGATTATTTTATTAGACAAGTGTTGAATGCCTGATAGGGTAGCCATGCTCTCGGAACCTAATAAACTGTCTTACTACGTATAAAAATTATATTCATAGCACCACTGAAGTTTTCTTATTAAGAAGGCAGCACAACATAACACCCAAGCTCGCAATATTCTTTCCGCAACGAAAAAGCTACAAAGGTCTTGAGTCTCCAATCACGCTGGGGAGTCACGAGACTCTGATACACAGAAGGAAATTTACGATATCCAGTTGATACTTTTTTTTTTAAGAAAAATAAAGAAACAAAGAACACTGCAAGTGAAAAGAAGTTGCATGTACCCGGTTCGATTGTTTTGTCTCGTGAGTCATCTGCATAAATTATTGGTTGCTTTAAGTTCTCGTTTTAGGAATTACCAATTGTAAGACGGAGGAACTGAAAACGCACGCTGCTATAAACTATGGCCAAGTGCTTTTTAGTTAGAGTCCCAGAAATCCAACACATTGTTACGTGCAGAAAATAAAAGAAGGCTAAGTATATTTTTATAGTAGGAAAGGGGAGTAGAAACAATGCTGAACTTATTTTTTTTTCAGGTGAGTTTTAAGAATACAGCAAAAAATCAGAAGATGTAAAATAATCTTGGTTTGGTATCCTGTTGCGAAGTTTTACAGTTTGAAAAGGGAAACCTTCAAACCTACATATAAGTGGTCGAACAGCTTTACCATCACTTTCCGTTTTAAGGTTTTATTCCTCGTGAGCGATATCCTTACAATAAGAAACTCGCACCCACTGCAGAATCGGTTTTGTCTTTTTGCAACATAGGGCTCAAAGCAACACGGGATCCCACATGGAGACACTCAGGGCTAGATGAATCGAACTGCGTATCTACAGATGCTTAAACTGAAAATGGCTTTTCATTTATACAAAGAGTCTGAATGTCAACGCTGCTTTTGCTACACAGCATACACGAGCTTTTCGCGGTCCTTAGTTTCCAAGACTGAAAAAGAAACTACCGACTTATCACAAACCAAGTCCTGATGTATAAAAATTACGAGCTAGGCTCCCAAGGGCCAACAGGTATCCTTCCTAGCGAAAGGTTCGCTGAACACTGAGTGAGTCTTGGATGAAGCACGCCAAAGCTCTCAGGTGAGACGAACCCAGACCACTGACAAGCGCTGGCTTTTAGCGGGACAGACCGTCTTCGCCTAGAGGCCGCAAGCACAGGAAATTCCGGACCAATGAAGATTTTTTATTTCCTTTTTTTAGTTGTAGCCTGTTGCGAGTCTCTTTGCAGAATTTTTATCTGAATATGTCTGATTAATTAGGTAACTATATCTCTAATGTAGGAATGCCGAGTAAGTTAATATATTTTTCTACCCATAGGTAGAAAAGACACAGTTTCCTATCTCTAATGGTGCCCGTGAGGTAGTTAAGCATAGTATAAATTCTATTTTGCAGAACACTATTAATTGATGAGGCCGATCCACGGAGTGTGAGTGAATGTTGTTGTAAGAAATTGCGAAAACAAGTAATGGGACCGAAAAGGTAAAGCGAACTGACCATAATGGGTATCACTAGTTCAAAAAATCTGTAATGTGAAAACGATGGTCTGTTTGAACGAAGGTCATCCAAAACCACTTGGCTACGCGTACCTATCCCGTCATATCTGTCGAATGAAAACAGAGGAAATAACTTTTTTTTTTCTTAAAAGAAGACAATTCTACAACTTCAGAGCACACTGAATAACCTTTTTGTAATATGTAATGTTCTTCAATACGGTTAAAATAATAAAAAAGTGGTATAACGTGTGAAGGCTCATTTTAATCGTGAAAGGTTAAGCTTTTCCTCGGGTAGCTGTGTATAACAAGTTTGTTGACAAGTCTGCCATTTAAAATTCTTAACGACGCAAAACAAAAATACAATAAAAAAATAAAATAAAAGGTGCTCAGGCTGCAAACATTGAGCTACCACATACCAGACTGATAGGAATTTCACTGTCAACTTAATTTTTGTCTTTACTCTTCTTATTCTGAAATTCTACCATCAGCCTGAAGAAGCACGGTTGCAAATCTAGTTAAAGTGGATCAAAATGTCCACGGTGAACGTGACTAAAAACGGAATCAAGATGCACGTTTACATTTTTAGCATGTTTGTAGAACGTACTGTAGTATTCCTATTACGTCTACCAGTCGGAAACGGGTGGTGGGTAGCAGGTCAGAGAGATGACAAAATCGGACAGTTTTTGTGTCTTAGGAACATCGACAGAAAACAAAAAGCGGTGCTTTTAGAATGTTAACAAAAAATGGTTGCATCTTTAGCATTTGAAATTGGATTCCAACACTGCTCTATGATATAAAATAAAAGTTTACATAATCAAGATTTCCACAATCAGACTTAAAAAAATGCAGTTGTATTATGCGATTTAACTTAGTTAAATGCTTTTCACATTATGTGCTTATAAAAAAATACTATAAACTTAAAAAGCAGTGTATTCCTGTAGATGTTGATTATGCTTTGCTCAGATTTTTTCTCCGTTTTGCGAGATTTACTGTGCAAGTCAAGTCTGATTCGACCTTCAAAGGTTTCAGTTTTAACTATAAGCACCCTCTATGCCATGAGCTGCCAACTACACTCCAGTCAAACGAGATTTATTTCATCGCACTAAAACTTGAATCGTGCTAACCAAATTTCCAGTTCGTGAGTCTGGCTATAACAATGGTTTTAAAGAAAGACGACAGAATCAGAAAATGTCACATACAATCAGAGCTAGGACTACTACAAGTCAACTTGGAGACGTCTCTCACTTCAGTTGAGTCGATCTGATTTCACCACGGTTTTAACTACTGAACTGAAATTAATTTTAGATTTAGTTGAGTTGAAAAATTAGTTGAAAAATAATTAAGTTGAAAATTGAGTTAAAAAAAATACATAAGAAGCCGTGGAACGCTTTTCAAGCTTTGGAACCATGCACCATTAATTGTGAGGAACGTAAAATTTTTTGTTATGTTTTAAACTAACACGCTTGCTCATTCGTTCTTTTTTAACTAAAAAAAAACAGGTCGCAAAAACTGAGAGAAAAAAATAATTTGAATTGCTATAGAATTAACTTTTGCAACTCCTAACTGATTTCACAAAAAATTATCCACCTGAACGGATGTCGAGGAATGGTGGAAAGATTAAGCTTTAAATCGATTCCATTTAATGTAACTTAGTAATAACATTTTTGTAAACTTAAATTTACTTCCGTTCCTTTTGCCCATGTCTTTATCAGACGAGTCAGACGCCATCTATTGAGTGCATAGGTTATAAGTACGTAAAGTACAGAATTGTTCTTTTAGTCACCTCGGTAAAAGCCCAAAGTTTTACTGCAACTAAAATGGGGAAAGTAAATAAAGCGGAATAGAGACACATCCACGTCCTGACATTGGCTTTAAACAACTTTATTGTGAGGCTAACAAACGAGGATAATTTTCAAAACTTCTTCAGTTTCATTAACTGACAGTTTCTTTCCAACGAGAGCTTTCTTAATCGTCGCCAGTAAACTAAAGTGTCCGGGTCTAGTTCTTCAAGGGACTGTGGTCCGTCAGTGCGCAATTCCCACAGCCAATCGGGATATTCGCTGTCGGGTTTCAACTGAATGTCTTCGCCGGTTTTGTTGATGTTGCTGCCACATACGAAGTTCACTAATTTGTGGGGATCAGTCTCTACCGGAATTTTCTTCTTTTCCACCATTACACCCATTTTACCCGCTTTGCCCTTTTTGCCACCTAAAGTCACGGCAAAAAGATTAAGAGACGCCATTTTCCACGTTTCCATGCAAAGGCTAAAGACTTCTTTTATTTACATTTTTTTCTTTCACTTACCGACAGCAGGTTTGGCTAATTCAACATTACTCCTGCTAAAACTCCTTTTCAAAATTAATTCACTTAAAGATGCATTTTCTAAGGCTAAACATGGCGAAAATCTGAAAGACCGTAACAACAGTGCCATTTTTGCTTTGGAAATAATGAGGAAAAGCGCGTTGCTAAGCAACAAGCTTGGAGGGAACCTGGCTTGCTGCTTAGCAACAGCATTTTATTATTAAACACTGGTCAAGAAAAACAACTCCCAAAACACGTCATTTCAGCACATAATGGAAGATAGTTTTAGGAGTTCCAATTTAACGTTAAGCAATGACGGGAACCTGGTTGACCTAGAAAATCATGCAATAGAAGCCGAAGATATGGTCAATGAAGAAGAAGACGAAGAGGAGGAAGAGGAAGAAAGTGAGCCCAAGTTAAAATACGAAAGGTTGTCCAATGACTTTCAAATGATCCTCAAGAAAGACGCTGCAAGCTGCATTGCAGTTCATCCGAAAGTATATCATGCCACTTTTAATAGTGAAATGTTAAATGGCTGCATTTGTCAGTTTGTTTGCCTTGGAAGCCATTGGGGTGGTTTACACATACTCGACCACTTGGGGAACGTTGCGAGACAAGAATTACCTTCCCATAGCATGGCTGTAAATATGGTAGCTATAGATGACGCAGGAGAATATGTTGCTAGCTGCTCCGATGATGGAAAAGTGGGTTGGATTCTTTAAAAAAATGCTCTTAATGTTGTGATTTCCCCCAGGTCTTCATAAGCGGTCTTTACACGTCAGAAAATTCACATAATATGATGCTTGAAAGACCCGTGAAGTCGGTAGCACTGGACCCGAACTATTCTAAGCCAGGCTCTGGACGAAAGTTCTTGACGGGTAATACTGGACTATGCAGACTCATTGGAGTGTTACGTATTTGTTCTTTAAATAGGAGACGAACGTCTAATATTGCACGAAAAAGTCTTTTTATCTCGCTTGAAAGCAACAACGCTTTATGAAGGCGAGGGCTATATTACGAATATCCAATGGAGAGGACGCTTTGTTGCATGGGCTTCAAACGCTGGTGTTCGAGTTTACGACATGACCGCGCGGAAAACTATTAGCCTAATCAAGAAAGATATTAGCCCAGGGTATATGACGTGTTACTAATAGAAAGTCTAGAAATCATGTCCCTAGCGTTTTAGATTGAATCCCGATAACTACCGATGTCATATTTATTGGCGAGACGACGTTACTCTCGTAGTCGGGTGGGTTGATGATGTCAAAGTTTGCATTGTAAGACAACGCTCTCCAATAGAAGCCAACAATCTTGGTGTACCACTCCACTTCGTAGAAATTGGTAATCGTGTTATTGTCTTAGTGGCCATTTGTTATGTAAAGCTATGCCTAACATTATTGTCCGTACTACCGTAGTTTCCATGTTCACGACGATTGAATTTATCGTTTGCGGTTTGGGCTGGCTCAACTCCCATTTGGCCATATTAGCGTTACCGAAAGACAAGGATAATGACGGACTAAGCTCAAGACCACAGATGCGGTTGATAGAGCCACAGTCGGAAAGTTTTACAGAAATTTCCACCGACGTGCTCTCTATACGGGGCTACCAGGAATACACGAGCATCGACTATCATCTCGGTACAGACTAAATTGCCAAGCTTTTACATTGCCATATACCTTTTTAGAACTAAGTATCTTATAGAGTGTTTGCCGGAAGAAGGCCTGTTTTTTATCGTCAGCCCGAAAGATGTTGTGGTGGCTAAGCCTAGGGACGCGGACGATCATGTCGCATGGCTGCTTGAACATGAGTATTGAAATGGACATTGAAAACTGTCTGAGAAATAATTTGTCTGTGTTTCAAGGTATTATGAAGCAGCACTAGCGGAAGTGACGGGACCAAACGGCAAGTGTCTTAAACGACATACTGCACTGCATGTCGGTCGAATCTATCTGGACCATTTGCTACAAGAAGGAGATTACGAATCCGGTGCACGGCTTTGTGTCACGATTCTAGGCAAAGATAAGAAATTGTGGGAAGAGGAAGTTTTCAAATTTGCTCGATTACGCCAATTGCGAGTCGTTACGCCGTATCTGCCAAGGGGCGACTGTCGACTAGATCCTCACATTTATGAAATGGTCCTTTTCGAGTTTCTTAAGACTGATGCTCAGGTAAGTTGCTATTGTTGTTGGAAAGCGGAGTACCATTTCATTCAAACACATAGGGTTTTCTACGGTTGATCAAAGAATGGTCGCCTACGCTCTACCACGTACCTGCCGTTATGAACGCTGTGCTGGAACACATTCTTCGCAACGATCGAGATAACCCGACGCTACTTCTTGCCTTGGCATTGTTATATTCCTTCGAAAAGAAATACGACAGAGCTTTTGCTATGTATCTGAGGTAACTCACGTCTGCTCCGTTTTATATCATTGATGATATGCTTCTCGTAGGTTACAACATCCCGATGTTTTTAAGCTTATTGCACAACACCAGCTCTTTCCAGCCATACAAGATAAAATTAATGAATTAATGGAACTCGACAGTCAACAGGCCATTGCCTTATTTTTGGAGCACCAGGCCGAAGTTTCCCCCGATCTGGTAGTTGCCAAGCTTGAAGCCAGGCCTAGTTTTCTTTTCAAGGTTCGTTGACAGTCTCTCTATTGAGTTTAGAAATCTGTGTTTTCAAATTATTGATTGGCTTAAGTATTATTCAAATAGTATTTAGACGCACTATATCAAAAAGATGCTAAGGACGCGAGCCGCAAATTTCATGGGAGACTAGTCCGTTTGTACGCTGATTTTGCCAAAGATAAATTGTTACCTTTCCTAAAAGCAAGCGACCACTACCCCATTCAAGAGGCACTTCAGATATGCCAAAGCAGACATTTTATACCTGAAATGGTTTTCTTACTCGGTAAGTAATAATGGAAGGCAGCAAAGAGCTGTGAGTTTTATGCTTTTACTTTGATAGCACGTATGGGAAATTCCAAGGAAGCTTTGCAGCTAATTACTACCAAGTTGGGAGATATTCACCAAGCTATTGAGTTTTGTAAAAGTCAAGACGATCGCGAATTGTGGGAAGACTTAATCGACCATTCTTTAACCAAACCAAGTATAAAAGTATAATAAATAAATAGTATAAAAAACATGGTTTTCTTGTTTCAGGCTTCATAAACGTGTTGTTGAGGAACATTGGAACGCATGTGGATCCTAGAATACTTATCTTACGAATTGAGAAGGGGCTTAAGATTCCTGGACTACGAGATTCGCTTGTGAAAATTCTGCAGGATTACAATTTACAAATTGCTTTGCAAGAAGAATGCCAAAAAATTCTAGTGGCTGATTGTTTTGGTTTGCATAACAAACTCTTACGCATGCAGCAAAGAGGAATGGTACTTCGTAATGACACGGTGTGTGGAGTGTGTGATAGAAAACTTCTCGTTAAAGGTAAAGACTATAAGCTTTCAAGCTAGCTAAAAGCTTTCTGATTGTGACGATTCGGTGTAGATGCACGACAAGCGAGTAGCCTTACTGTTTTCGGATGCCGGCATGCCTTTCATGACCAATGTTTGTCAATACAAGTGAGTCTTGTTTGTATTAAAATCACTGTAATAACCCAAAACTTTTCGATATTTTTAGGATGCATGCGTTATTTGTCACACGCAGAAGCAAGAGCCCGGCCTTGTTATTAAGCGTCTAACTCCCACATCTCTTTATAAGAAAAATATGTAACGTTGAATAAAATCATGTCTATCGGATTTTGTCCATGACTACGCTATTTTGGCGCAGTGGCTAAATAGAAAATTGACACTAAACTAGTTCTAGTGCCGTCGAAGACGACCGTCAGAACCTAAGCTTACGCGCCCACTGACTAATAACTCAAGCGCCTCGGGGTACGCTAAGTGTTCAGCATGTTTGATCCGTTCGGTCAAAGATTCTTCATTATCGCCCGGTAATACAGAAACAGCTCTTTGGCTAATTATAGCACCGGTGTCAACTTCAGCCTAACATCAGTACAACATCAGAAACTGAATTTCGTAAAATTTCAAAAACTTTAAGAGAATGAACTTACTTCAACAAAATGAACAGTACAACCGGAGATAGTCACACCGGCTTCCAGCGCTTGTCTTTGAGCATGAGTACCTTTGAAGGAAGGTAGGAGCGCCGGATGGATGTTTATCAAACGACCATGCCATTTGGTTACGAACTCCGCGGTTAATATTCTCATAAAACCTGCAAGACAAACAAAGTCGACATGGTATTTCTCCAACGTAGCTGTCACCGTGTTATCAAAATCCAAACGAGTGGAGAAGCCTTTGTGAGGTATAACCTTGACAAAATAAATAATCATATAAAACATACAGACAGTTTTTTCTCTTTCTGTACTTCCGTTGGGATATTCGCCTTTTCAGCTCGTACTAAACCTTGTACGCCAGCGACGTTTGATATTACGACTACTATTTCAGCTTCGCTAGATTTGTACGGATTCGTCATATGGTCAATAAGGGCCTAAAATAACCAGATTAGTTACGGTATTTAGCTTTTCCAAGTAAGTGCTACCTGTAAGTTTGTCCCACTGCCAGATATGAGAACTCCAACTCGCTTTTTCTTCTTTGGTACACACAAATGGGGACGCATCAACGGTTCTAATGCCGTAGCGAAGTTTTTTATTTGCACCCGCGGATGTCCTGTAACAAGGTATGGTATTAAAGCCAATAACGATGTTACACAATGCTTACCTGAAATCCAATCTTGTACTGTACCAACCACAGATGCTTGTGAACATGGTTCCATAAGTTTTAAGACTTTTTCGGCGTTGGTGGGATCTACAATTAAAACTAACCCTAACCCACAATTGAAGGTACGCAGCATTTCTGCCTCACTGACTTCCCCTATTAAAAATAAATAAATATTTTTAAATATAAACTGAGTAATGTACTATTTTTTCTACATTCATTTATAACGCTTGTAGCTGTTGTCAATAAGTTTTATCTTAAAACATCATTAATTGGTCCGAAAGGCTGAATATAATTGATTACCAGCTGCTGCTAGCCAACCGAACACGGGTGGCACGGGCCAACGACCAGCGTCAAGCGCAACGCTTTTATTTGGTGGTAAGACTCGCGGAATGTTTTCAGTTAAACCCCCTCCAGTGATGTGCGCTAATGCTTTCACGTAACCTTGGCGAATCAGAGGTAAGACAGTCTTCACGTAAATTTTCGTAGGAGCCAACAATGCCTCTCCTGCGGAGCAACGACAAAAACTTGATTATTTACATTACGCAGTCATAAAAACACAATGTACCCTTCCGTAACAAGTTTAGCCATGTTGCGAGTGTCAATAAAAAAAAAAGCTTGCACTTTGTCGACAAGTTTGGACCAAGGGCGACAAATTACGACTAAAAAGGACAACGTACCTAGGGTTCCGCTACCAAAAGGCGAAGCAGAATTGAAAGTCAGTTTGCTTTTCTCCACAACTTTTCGTACGAGGCTGAAACCATTACTATGTACGCCGGAAGATGGTAAGCCAATCAGAATATCCCCCGACCGGATGTCATCCGTACGGGGGATAAGTTGAGATTCTTCAACAACACCGACAGTAAAGCCCGCCAAGTCATATTCACCGGGAGAATACATTCCTGGCATCTCGGCAGTTTCTCCACCTGAGGAATAAAGACATGGTAAGCTGCACGTTATTCCGATCTAAGACTTTCGATGGCAATCGTACCAATTAATGCACATCCCGCTTGCCGACAACCTTCGACGATCCCCGCCACGAGCTGAACACTCGTTTCTACGTGCAGTTTCCCGCTGGCCAAATAATCCAAAAAGAAGAGTGGCTCGGCACCATGGGCTAAAATATCATTCACGCACATGGCAACCAAGTCGATGCCAACTGTGTTGTGGATGTTGAGTTCTTGCGCAATTTTAACTTTGGTACCAACGCCATCAGTTCCCGAAACGAGCAAGGGATTCGAGTAGCCAGATTTCTTGAGATCAAACAACCCGCCAAAACCACCGATCGTCCCAACAACGCCAGAGCGAAATGTAGATTCGATCAAAGGCTTAATGGAGCGAACAACGGCTTCTCCATTGTCAATGCTGACTCCAGCGTGTTCGTATTTGAGTTTCCCTTTCTGTAACAATGCCCTTGTATACAAATATTACTGTAAACTTAAACAGTGACCATTAAGGGTGGAGTATACTCGAATTTACCTTGCAATACCCTTACGAGCGATATCACGTCGATATTGGGCGCCTTCAAAGTGGATTTCCGCAACACCCTCTAGAGCCGTGTTTAGGGCTGGTTGGATACCTGGAGCTAAGCCTACGACGCAAAGTACGCGACCACCGCTTGTAACAATGTCCGTATCGCGCGAAGCAGTACCGGCGTGGAAAGCAATACAGTTAGACGGCAATTTATTCAAACCTGCGAGAACAGTTACGTAGAATGGTCACGTATGCATGAGTAAAATATACTTTAGATGCGGAATTATACCTGAAATGACTCTTCCTTTCGGGTACGAACCGGGGTATCCTTCGCTAGCCATGACCACACCGACAGCCACGTAATCTTCTTTCCATCTCAAAGGCAGTGCTTCTTTCAGGGTACCATTTACGCAAGACTACAGAAACGGCTTCTTATGAAAAATTAAAAGACAGATTACCTAACAGTTTTACCTTCATTATAGAGAACAAGTCGGATTCCAATAAGGGGAGTATCACTTCTGTCTCTGGATCACCAAAGCGGCAATTAAACTCCAGAACTTTAGGTCCATCTTTGGTTACCATAAGCCCGGCGTAGAGCACGCCACGGTAAAGGATACCATCTTGACGAAGGCTGTCGACGGTTTTCTGCAAAATCTCCTTTTCAACAGTAAGCCATTGTTCCTGGTTTAAAAGAGGGCACGGACAGTAAGCGCCCATGCCGCCCGTATTAGGACCGCGATCTTCTTCCAACAATCTCTTGTGATCTTGAGAGGGCCACATAATCGCCGCGACCTCTCCATCGCTAAATGCTAAGGCAGATACTTCTTCTCCTTCTAATAACTCCTCGACAACGATGACATCGCCCGCAGGTGTAGCCATAAGCTCGTCAACGGCCGCACAAGCTTCTTCCGTACTTTCAGCCACTATCACTCCTTTACCGGCAGCCAGACCACTCGCTTTGACCACGCGGGCAGGAAAGTCCGCCCTACGGAAAAACACAGAAAGAGTTTCACAGTTCCTCAAAGCTTTAATACTGTACAAAGTCCGTTACGTTTGTATGTAATCTTTCGCTTTCTTGGCGTCCGTAAAAGTAGCGAATCGCGCTGTTGGGATTCCATGCTTTTGCATAAACTGTTTCGAAAACTCCTTACTAGCTTCAATTTGGGCAGCCTGTTTCGAAGGACCAAAACAAGCAATACCCCTGGCAGCTAGCGAATCTGAGATTCCTTCGGATAACGGATCCTCTGGCCCGACAACCACGAGCCGAATGTGGTGATTAACGCAAAAGTCGCAAACAACCTGTACGAGTGACACTGTTACGTTCTCGTTGCCATTACGAAAATGAACAAATGTACTTGGTGATTCCGAAGGTCTAAAGAGACATTTTCTGTTTTGCTTAGAGAAGCTGTTCCTGGGTTTCCTGGGCTTACGTAAGCTTTTCCGACCTAAAAACAGACAGATTAGCGAGTTCGTAAAATACCTTTTGTCACTTATATAACGTTCATAATTTATGATAAAGTGTATGCTCACTAGAGCCGACTGTGTTAATTTCCAGGTAATGGCGTGTTCTCTTGCTCCCCCTCCTATAACTAGTACCGTTTCACCCATGCTGTTTCAACAATGAGGAAGAGAAACACTTTTGCAAAAGTAAGAGTGGACTTCACGTTGAGCAGACGCAACGTGTAGACGGGCCCTTGGCAACTGAAGCGCAGTAGTTGTTCTAGGGGTCTGGATTACCGAGGACCGGCTGGGGCCGAAGCCACTTGGCGAGCCAAGGCCATCCTGTACCTTTGGCTGAAAAAGGCAGAGGACCCACAAGGCCAATAGACAGAACAGAAAGATCACCGAGTCTCTTCGGCGCTAAACAACAGACAGGTTTTCAGGATTTTAAACGGATTGTAAAGTGTATGTAATACGACAGACGAACCCATTCTGGTGCAGACTGAGAGGGAAAAACGGAAAGAGAGTAACACGCTTTGAAGAATCACATAACGGAAAGCGATACGCAAGCCCAAAGTCCGAAATGCACTACGCATTTTCGGGTTATAGCATACGAGCTAAAAAGGAAAGAAAAAAAGAGCGTTAGACATTTGATGATAATCACAGGAAAGATTTTTTTTCACTTTGCCTTTTTTCGTTCGTTTTTTTTTTTGCTATTTTTTACTTTACGTTTTGAGTTTTATTCATTTAACGAGATTTTGTGTGTATTTTTTCAGCAAATCACTCAAAACCACAATTTATTGAACGAACTACAAATTTGACGTGCTCCTTTTTTTTCGTCGTCGAAGTTGGTATGTCGTCTAGCTCCTGAGAACTATTTTAATTAGCCTGTCAATTAGGTTATGTTGGATATTTCAAGGGAGAACTGGCCAAAAACTGTCGAGCATGACACTGACACTGTCAATTTGCCTGGATACATCTTGGTCAACACTTAACAGACATGGAGGAGTACAAGACTAAATGAATGTTGGCAAGAATCCTCCCTCCGTGCCCTAGGATCTCGAAATATTCAGATGAGTAGGTTATAGGAGAGGGTTGAAGCGTTGAGAAATTCGTCCTCTTAATTTCGCCGAAAGATTAAAGATACCGGTATTAGCCAGATACAATCAGAGAAGGTCAAAACGATATGGAGGTAGGTAGGTAGGCAACCAGAAGTCGAAGATCTGCGAAAAAGAGAAAGATATCCATAAACTATGGCTAGATGGGGGAGAAAACAAGGTTTAACTGTCGATAGGTAGAGGAGTTAAGACGGTGGAATGTCCTCATCACAAAGCGCCCAGCAGGGGGGTAAGTGGCTTCGATGGGTTTTCTGAAGCTTACACCTGAAACTGCGAGGAAAAAAAATTGCCTTATTGTGGTCTCAAAGACGACTTTGATTGAATTTTTTTCGTCTCAGCTCAGGCGAAAAATTTTGGTTGTACAGTTTATTAAAGCTGTAAAGCCAAATGGCATTTCATCTCCTTTCGATCCAAATTGATTGCGTGATAGTGCATGGCTGAGAAAAGCACAGCCGGCTTGAAAAGCGCGGGAAAAACGAGATGGGGACTCGAACATGCAAAAATCTTCTCTGGCTTGACGAGATGAGAAAAGGCCAGGAATGTCAGCTAATAGGCGTCAAACTCGACGGAATGGACCACACGATAAAACTAGTGGGCGGAGGCGTCTCCTCATCAGTACAAAGAAGTATATAGGTTGAAAGGGGCTGAGAAGGGCATGGCGGTTTCTTTTCGAGAAAACTCGTTAGCCTGTCACAAACCTCACCTGAAAGCATCTGCACAGTAATCTTCTCTATAGTTTCTCCGTTTCCAACCACGATAAGTGCCACTCTAATCTGTGCACGAGACTGACTGGTTGAGTAAAAGGTAATAAACGGAACAAAAGCATTAACAGGAAAAATGGGTGTCCTGCTTTGTACGGTGTTAAGAAACCGAGAATGGATTTTCAAAGGTTTCACCTCTTGTGACCCCACGCGTCTTTTCGTTAGCCGTAACCTCTCCCATGTACTACGTTATTTCGTTGAGTACAAGTACAATGATAACAAGCGAGCAACAAACGCGAAGTGAACAAATCAAACGCACGCTAATTGAGTAGCTCTGTTAATGCAACGGGACCGAGTGTTCGGTTGTAATCCATGTTCTACCGTTCGACATTCACACACTGACAGAAATAGGAACTTCGCACTTAGCACGAGGACTTGGGCTATGCCACCCGAGAATACCAGTGAATCATTAAAATCTGTGTAAACAAACTTTCCTTGTCCTGGAACGTCGAGTGCAATGTGTGTGACGTCGAAAAAGTGCTCGTAGGCGCTCCCTATTGGCTCTCGGAAGAATAATTTCCTTGCTTATTGGCGCTTTTGGAGGCTATTTCATTCCACTGGAAAGCGGGAGAGCGAGCAGAAATTCAGGTGAGTTTCTCTTCAACCCCGTCAGCTAGTGCATCTGCTCCGGCGTGCTTTGGAGGCTTTGCTCACGAAGTATTCCATCCAGTTAAATGTCAGACCAGGGATTACTCACATCGCTTTTAGTGTTCCGCAGAACCCAGTTCGTTCGACACCCATCCTACTGAGTTGGAATTAATTTCACAATCAAAACTTCACTCAATGTAAGAACGATTCTTCAAAATTTTGAAGTGATTTACCAGTACAGACGGATTTTTTTTGGCGGCGTTGTATGTACGACAAATATCAGCGCTAATCAGAAGTGAACAAGACGGAAAGTTAAGCTTCCACTAACCAGCAACCACCCTCTACCCCCTGCTAAGTGGTAGCAAATCTAATCTGCTGGGCCTAAAAATCTCGTGGCGTTCGGGCGATTCCATCCGTCAACGCAAATCTACCTGCACGGAGTGATGTATCGACTCATATGACGATGTATCGACGAGCATGGCCCGTGTTTTACAAATAAATGAAGCGTGTCATTGGTGGTCGTTCGATGACCTGTGTACCTACGTGCTGCATAGTTTTCAAGCCTCGTAAACTGTGATTACCGAACTTGGACGTCAATCTTAGCCTTGACAATCGGCTTACGTAACATTTCACGGATATCATCACACAATGGCCTACTGTGAACGAACCTCATCCAGTTTTAGCACACAAGGATGTGTCATCAGAAAGTCGTGGAAGCTGGGAATCACATTTTTACTACTGGCGCAGCTTTTCGGTTCGTCCCTAACCATTCGTTGGCTGTAAGTACCATCAGTTTCTTGTCCGTCTCAGTCAAAATCACATTCCATCCTTCGGGATATCCTTTGATTTCTTTTTGCCTCGAACATCTTATGTATGGTCTGTATACAAATTAGCAGAGAGAAAACTGGACAGCATGCCAGTTCGGAAGTCATTCAGCCCCTTCAGCCAACGTAACTCTTCAGTAACGTCCAGAGTGAATACTGGTTAATATTATTGTAACAGCAGCAAACGCCTTCACCGTGGAAAATGACTTGGGAAAACGCAATGCGAAAACAATAGAGGAAAGTTTTACAAGAGGAAGA
The DNA here is from genome assembly GCA_022885665.1 of Triops longicaudatus. Lineage (NCBI taxonomy): Eukaryota > Metazoa > Arthropoda > Branchiopoda > Notostraca > Triopsidae > Triops > Triops longicaudatus. Next base: position 827,043 of record JAGQDJ010000033.1, read on the forward strand.
CTAGGAGAGAGAGAACGCGTAACTGATTGGAAACTACCGTCTCCTCAGGGTTAGAATTAGGAGGACGCAGAAAAAACAAGACACAACATTGCTATACCTTCAACACCAATTCTGTAAGATACTGATAGACAAGCCAGAAGCAAAGCACGAGGTTAACAGTTCAGCCAAAAAAAGTCACGCTAGTCTTGAGTCTTTTGTAGATGAGTTCTGGAACCAGCTCGTTTTCGTTACCACAGGCGAAAACATGGACTCCACATGAACTACACAAAAATAATGAACCAGGTTGCTTGCTTGCAACACTCGTCGTTTTCGTAACAATCCAGGACTCTGTTTCGCCCTGCTAGGAATGTTTACCCAATCACCACAACGCCGTCTCATCTGGTCTCTTTCTATATTATACAAATCCCCCAACAACCTCTTCTTCCTGTGAAAACTCGGATAACAAGTAACTACCGCCGGTTTGGGGACTGGAACGTGCTCTCTAAAGTTTCGTTCACAGTTTCTGCTTCAAACTTATACATATACACACTTCATCCCAGGACATGAGCCAAACTATATAAAGAGGCGACAAATATGAAACAACCACTTAAATTTTATTTTTTCTTCTGCTTTTCGTTTAATCAGGTCAAATAGTTCATCAGGGATTACTTCATTCATTGCAAAAATGAGTGTATGAACTACAAAGCCAGTAAAGTGACATCAAATTGATGGTTTGACTAGGTCAAAGATTCTCGCTGTCATCTCATCCCGGTCAGACATGTAATACAACAGAAACGAAGGGTGGGGGGGAGCCCAAGCTAACCAGGGTCCAGGGTTACTTGTCCATGTCAGTCAATTCTAAAGTCGCGGTGGTCCTGTCCGTCACATGCAAGCTAGACGACTTCTGAGAGAAGTTTTGGTAAATTGTTCGATCTGCCCTTTTTCTAGGGTTCTCGTCTCGCTTCTCTGACTCTGAATCTCTTACCTTTCAGGCCTATCACGCATATCAAGTATGAGATGATTGTGATGGGCCTTGACAAGCGGCTGTCACAAGTGAAAGCTTTGCACCCGCACCGCTTATATCCTTTCCCTTTGGTTTTTGTAATCCGCTGGAGCAGAATAATGGAAAGAACAATTCCACATTTCTCGATAGAGCGGCTTTCGCTGGAATGGCACAGTGATAACACGTTCGGGAAATCAGAAGCTAGCTGTGCGGCACAGCCTACTAGCATATGCTGGCCTCGACTTGACAAGAGCCGAAACATCGTAGATGAATTTGTCTTAGCTAAAGCTAGACGAATTTTTTTAATGAAAGAAACGAATTAAAAATACAAAATCCAAACACAGAAAGAGATTAACTGAAAGAAAAAACAAAAGAATTCCGAAGGTTGTACTTTGTCGAAAGAAGAAGGAAGGGCAGTAGGGCCTACAGCGTGTTTGACATAAAGTAATGACAATGATGGTGTTGTATGTTTAGGCATTTCGTCGAAGTTTGGAAGAAAGGCGGCAAGAATCCAATCACACTTTATTGTGTAGATACGACAGAAAAGCAGAGTTCACACCTGGCTTATCCTTCTCCGTTAAGGAGGCTAGTAATCTTTGGCGGATATGTGAGTTTACTCAAAGACACCCAGCTTTTCCCACGACTTAACACGTTTGTATGAAAGAAGGCCCCGCGATACTCGGCTCTCCTAGGGACGACGCTAAAATTTCAGCGGATAAACATCAGGGATTCTTATAGTTTTGACATCCTCATGCTAAGTGGGGAAGTGTTTATATATACACCTTTAGCTAAGGATTAAGATATTTTCAAGTTGCGCCTTCTTACAAACAGAATAATTGACACCTCGGAACCGAAAGCAAGAGAACTACCCAAACATACAGTACACAACAAGTCGGCTCATTTGTCAAGTGGGGTGTTTCAGAAAGAGAGAGGAGCAACCTAACGGTTCAAATATTGCCGATATTCAAAATTTTGCGGAAAGTGGAAATTCACGTGTTGCACAGCTATTGCTATGTAACGGTTCTACTAACGCCATGTAAAAGTCAAAGCTCACTCCGACTCATAAGCTTATTAAAGCCCCGAAATTCCTAATAGAAACTTGGGACAGGTACTCCATCCCGTAGCTTCTAGACTCCTGTTACTTGCATGGCTTAAGTTTTAAGTTGAAGGCGCCATCAGGGTTTGAATGGTGTTTCGTGCTACTAGAAAGAAAAAGAGCAGGGTTGTTCTTGCCGTAAGAGATTCTTGGGCAGCAGCTAAAGGAAGGTGTAACTCCTGCAGAGTTGTCGACACTGTAGGGAGTCTGCCAACGATGTTGGGTGTGGAACAACACCCTCAGCAGGCCGCTGCATGCTATCGTCTTCTTATACAAGCATCGCTAACAATCAGCTCTTTTTTTTCGCCTGAACGTTGCCAATCACTGTACAACCATTAACTACTCATATTCTTAACAGCTGATATCCACCTTCTCTTACTCAGCATGGATTTACTGTTCCCGGAGGTCCCGGGATTTTAATGCATACGATTTGTCTTGAGAAACAGATTTTACGCACCCTACTTTAACAGGTGCTGGGAGTTTTTTCCTTTCCGTCCAATACTCGTCCTTTTAAAGGTCCTGTTTAAAAGCGTTTTCCTGTCTGAAGTCATCACTTGGGATGGGCCAACTGAGAAAATGTGATTTTTTATTTTCATCTGTATTCTGCGGAGCCTCATAAAAACGGACAGGTATTCCCTGTTGTCACCCACAATGTAGCCTACAACAGTTGAAAGAGATATATCCGTTGTGGCCTATTATTCTCTTATTAAGGTTTCAACTATATACACTACACGGTTTACTCTTTTTTCCCTTTTTTTAAGGGGACTTTGGGAGTTAGCGTGAGGATGGGGTATTCAATTCTACCTGGATGTAATCCTTGAAAACTCAACCACAGGGTTATAAGTGGGTTGTATCTAAAAAAGCAACCGTCAAGGAGGCAACAATCGAGACCCGTAAAATAGTCCTTAACTTCATTGCAATCCATCACGTCGATGACCATATTAAGATTTCAGGTAGCTTTAGCTTTGCACCAATACATACATGTGCTTTTGGCAATATAGGCTATAACACATCGAGATAGGGGCGTAGAACACGAAGGTACAATCGTGTTCTCTACTAATGTCTGACAGTCGGTAAAATGTAGGCAGTGTATTCTCTAACAGAGATACATTCACCAATGAGCCGTAACAAGAACCGTGTTTAATTTTCATAAGCCAATCCTCGTCACAAGATGAAGCTCTAACGACATAAAAAACAGAAACCCAAAGTGTGGTGCTGTTCGCCAAGCATTCGCAGGTATTCGGGGTTATTTACTAGAGTTCTATTGCTGAAAAAAATTGACTTGATTTAATTTGGATAGTTCTTTGAGAGCGATCATTGGGACAATGGCCTAGGGTGTATTGTGTGGCCCATTAGTTTGATTTGCATACCAAAAGGGATCCTGCAGAGTGTATGGGACGCAGCTTTCGGTTACCTTATCTTTTCCCCCTCTTGGCCCAAACAAGCAACTATAAGCGTGTAGTAACATGGAGTCGTAAACTATAGACAACCAAAACCGAAGCTTGTGGGCTGTCTGAACATTTAACTCCTGGACTGCAGCATCCAACCCCCGCTTTTCTCCCTCTATTATGCAGTTCAAAAAGAAAAGCCACCATAAACTATATTACCTGGCGTGCCGAGCCACGCAATTCCATATTGGAATGTAATACCATCAATGGTTTAGCACAATACGGCCTGCAAGCTAATATAGAAGTCTTGGTTTTTTACGTATTCCATCTACAACCAATTTTCTATAGGTTATGGAGATCTAATAAGAGAGCCCAGGAAGATTTAGATGTGCACGGCCAACTTGAAAGAACCGAGAGGTCTTTTTAAAGATAATGGAAAGGTTCGTTGGTGCTGAGAGAAAAGGCTTCTCTCATGGCTTCTGGCAAAATAACGTGAAAAAGAGTCCGGGAAACTGAATACAAGCAAAAATCCAGTCGTTAGCTTTACTTGGCTCAACACTACCTTATCTATATCCGATTTTTAAAGGGGGAACTTTAGATGAAGAACTTGGGCGCGATGAGGAGAGGGCTCTAAAAATTTAAAAGAGTGGCGAAAAACAGCGCTTAGCACTTAAACAAAATATGGTTTTAAAAGAACACGTCTTCCCAAGAAAAGTTCCAAAGAATGTAGTGACAGCATAATTAGAGATAAAAAAGCGTAAAAAAAGACCTGCTGTGTGTCTTTCTCCCGCTAAAAGAATAAAAAACCTGTGAATATTTTACCTATTTTCTTTGTATGTCTTTGCAGCGCTTTGTCCCGAGTGTCAACCTTGGGTATTACGCACAGCCCAGCTTCACTCTGCGATGAACTCTCCAACTCGTTAGTGACAAAACAAGTACAGTTTTGCAAGAAACATCCCAATTTCATGTCCTCAGTGCAAAGTGGGGCAGCGGTGGCCATTGATGAGTGTAAATTTCAGTTTCGGTCAAGAAGATGGAACTGTTCCACGTTGGATGAGTTATCCACAGTGGTTCCCGTCGATCAACCAACCGCGCTGCCTCAAAAGTCAAAACCAACGTCATCACCCACCAAACGCAAAACAAAGCCAAAGAATCTTGGTAAGTCACAAGCAAACATTATTTCTTAGTGAAATCACTGTCACAGAGCGAGGACAGATTTTATTTCTTATTATAAAAATTATGCTTATTTTAATTTTCTTTATTTACGTATCTGCAAAGCGTAATGCTTTCTCACTGATAAGGCACTCAATGGGCGGGCATTCCAATTAGTCTGCCAGGTGGGCTAGGACAGGTCCGAGAGTTTAGATTAGCCTAGGTTAGCCTATGTTTTGAGGGGATTGCGTTTTTTAGATACTGGAATCTGGAAAGTTCTCAATGGGTGCGAGTAAAATACGACAACGTCGGGATTACAAAAGAACTTTTAGTTTTCGCCATTGTATCCCTTCTAACACCAATCCTGGGGTGCACGTACCAGCTGGAGAGCGCCAAGGGTCTTGACGGGGTACACTAGGGTTCTTTTGTCACTTTTGGCTCTATAGTACACGTATTAAGTAAAATTCAGGTTTTTGTAGAGAGAGTAGTTGAGTAGTCTTCGACAGGCAAAGAGTTCGGTATACCGACAAATTTAGAGAATTATTGCCTTATAGCCCGCTATTCTGCGTTACCCTGAATTTCCGGCGAGCCAACAAGTCCTAATCCTTTTGCAAGCGTCTAAGCAAGTCTTTCCAAGTGCAGTTCTCAGCTTTTTTTGCAGAGATGCACGTCTTACTTATCGGGGGCATGTTTCACTGGCATATTCAACGGGGAGCCAATCAGAACCATTGCGTAGATCCCCTAAATCATCCTTATTGGCTGATAGCCGAACTTACCGGTACGGCGTATTTCCGAAATTGCCAGGTCACGGTTTATCCCTCTTTATTTGTTATTAGAGGAATACGTTTGATGAATTTAACTATAGTTTAAAGTTTTTATTTTCTGTTTAAACCGTGTACTTTACCCACTGTCCAAACGAAAGATTTTGATGATCTGTTTATGATGAGAGTAATATTATGATGACTAGAGGAGAGTTCTTGCACTTTTTATTTTTGAAACTTTCTCGAGTTTGTCTGGTAAACCAGCAGAATGTATGAAAGAGTAATAGTTTAGTTCTAAAAGTGTGTAACAATAGTGTTAGCGCAAATTTCCCCTGTTCACAAGCAGTAGATGTAAAATAGAAAATAAAGAAAAGGTTACGGCGCCTTTACTCAGCTGCAATCCGAGCATTTATGCTAATACACCCTGAGCAAGGATTAGCGAAGCTATATAAATGTGGAAATTAAAGTTCCTAATCGGTAATTATCTGATTGTCGCAGTGAGTCGAGATGTGAACGCGGGAAATTCCTCAGGAAGCGTGAGTGTTCAGGTGCCAAGTCCTTCCAGCAAGCCAACTGCGAGTGCTTTTTCGCCTTACCCTATCGTACCGTCAGGTAAGCAAACTAATTACAGTGTAATAACTCCCAAGTTGGGTGGGCTTTCATTTCCTGCGATTAAAATTAAGAAGGTAAGGATAAGTTGGACACCTCCTATGGTGAAACCGAAACGTCCGCTTTTCGCTGCACTTTTCGAGGCCTTGGATAGAGCTGAAAGCTTACAAATACACTTGTAATAACGAAGTAGACGGTTCTTATAGTGCATGTCAACTTTCATCAACAGACTATTGTTGCTTGTTGAGCTGGATCCCGCACGGATAACAGCTAACCTCCATGTAGTTTTTTGTACTTTATCAGTCTCCTTAAGTTGCTCCTTTTAAACCTTTGCCAAGCGTCATAAATTATACGTCAACTGCGAGGCTATTTTATCGCTGAAGTTCATCTTGCTATCGTGATCTACAATAGGACTGTCACGGCACAAACTCTGACATTTCAGCCACGAACTCAATTATCGCATGTATAAACCTAATTACTCTGAAGATCAAATACTCAAAAACATGGCTTTAGGCACTCGTGAGTCTGCATTCGTGCACGCGATTTCTGCAGCGGGAGTCGCGCACGCCCTTACGAGAGCCTGCTCCTCTGGCGAACTGGAGGACTGTGGATGCGACAGAACTGTACGCGGGAAAAGCCCCGAAGGATTCCAGTGGGCTGGTTGCTCCGACAACGTTCATTTTGGTACCAGCTTCTCACGCACATTCGTCGATGCACGGGAGCATCGTGCAACGAAAAAAAGCACGGGAAAAGGCGGGAAAAATGCACAAACCGTATGGAGAGCACTTATGAATTTGCACAACAACGAAGCTGGACGAAAGGTAAATCTAACAGATATTACATGTCAAGGCTTACGGAGGTACAATAAATAACTTGTCGAAAACGTTAGTTGTATATTAACACACATTCAGACGTCAGGAATCCAACACTGTCCGCAAATTCATTGCTCCAATAAGAAAACTTTTCAGAGCTGTATGTACTGTGCGTACGCTTCCAGAGTTATCTGCATATATATAATTTTCAACCACTATTTTATCGTATTTCTGGGGGCATTGTTACTTTTTTGACCCTCTGAAGTCATTAAGTCGCTCGTACTAAGGTGGTCTGGGGCAAAATCGTGCAAAGGGTACTTGAGACCAACGCAGCTGGCTTTAAGGAAAATTAGAGCAAAAATACAGTCATGGCGTGAGAGCGTGCTAATTATTTCCAAGAAGCGACTAAGAAGGAAAGGAAGCATCGAAGATTTTACTACGTTTTCTGACGTGTATAGCCTCGATTAACAGTAAATGTGTTCCACCTGTGAACTTGGGATCAGAGTTTCCCTAAAAAGAAGCTGCGAAATTGAAAATGGTACAGCGACGTCACTTATGCATATGTAGAAAGTCTTCCGTGAGTAAAACGCGTTATGCAAAGCATAAATTACTTGTACGGAACTTTCTAGTTAAAGGAAAAGGGGGGAGTTCAACTAATATATGAGGCAAGTGGAAGAAAAGTCTTACTGATGAATTGCAGAAATTTAAAGTAGGTAAAATAAATAAAAATCAAACCTCAGTGAATTATGCGAAAAGATATGCGCCAATAAAATGCGCGGGACAATATTATATTCATTCTTCTGCGATAAAAAATACTCCAAAAATCTGTATGAAAGACTTTAAGTTAAGCGTGAGGTTCAAAAACAGTTTAGCTTTACCATTTTAGCTTTTAGTTTGGTGTGATTTTGTACGATCCTTGGGAAACACGAGCCATGATGGAACACGCGTACCAAAAGCGCAATTTGATGAAAAACTTTTCGAAGTAATAGAAAAGCAGTTCTAACGATAATTTTACCTTACGGCAGCAAGATTTAGAAGACATTTAGATTTAGCATAAACTTATTTTAATATTGTAGCAGAAGTATTATATTGCTATTACTATATTGTAGTAGATATACAAGTATTGTACAGTACAATCCACTCATCTGGATAGGCTCGGGGCTGTAAATCGGTACGCATTAGGTGGATTATACTTTCAACAGACATTCCTATAGGCCTACTGTATGTAGGCAGCCCGTGTAGCCCACTTGTATCGAACTATTTAATTGTAGTGAAATTATAATAAAAATTACCATACAAATAAAAGCTTCAATCATTCAATTGTCATCATGCCACTTCCAATTACTTTATGGGAAAGCAGAATAGCTGACACGAGATACTTTTTGCTCCGAGACGACTAAGAAAACAAGTCGCCTCAAGGCTTAACCAAGCCTGTATCCTGGAGGTTAGGGGTTATTTCCTTCGAAATTTTTATTTGATAACGGTGAATATAGGCGAATATTCAAATGTTCAATAGAATTGTATATGAACCCCTCCACCCCCGAAACTCCCCAAATTCCTTTCGAACTAAAATCCTGGTTACATTACTGGGCTTACTGTTCACTTATTTTCAATGTTTGCTTCCACTTTTATTGGTAAAGTAACTCAACGCAGGTTGAGGACATGCTTGTCTCGTTATGGCAATATCGAACTTAAGGCTAGTTTGTAACATGTTGAGTATAAAAGCTTTGGATATAACGGTTGTTCTCTTTTTTCAACTGCTATACCTTTGCTATATCTGTGGTATTTAAAGCTTAATTGTTTTAAGCATGTTACCTTTTACTACATGAAAATGTCTAGCGAATATAGCTTGTTATGCTAAGTAATTCTTCATTTAGGTAGTGGAAAAAAGTATGCGGGTTGAATGCAAATGTCACGGTGTGTCTGGCTCATGCGAACTCCGAACATGCTGGAAAGCAATGCCATCTTTCCGGGAGGTAAAACATCCACTCGATGATCCTCACGTTAATACATGTGAATGTCTCCTTACTGTAAATCTAGATTGGCGAGTTGCTGAAAGAAAAGTTCGACGGAGCGACGGAAGTAGAAGTACGAACGTGGCATTCAGGTTCCCGTAGGCAACTTGTTCCACGTAGTCCCACGTACAAACCTCACACAGACGCCGATCTGGTATACTTAGACCGGTCACCTGATTACTGCGAATTCGATGCAACAGTTGGATCACTAGGAACACACGGACGCCCGTGCAACAAAGTAAAAGCACTTAGTATCTTCACAAAGTGTGTTTTATAAAAATGTCCCGTTTTCTTGTTGACAGACATCCAAAGCCATCGATGGCTGTGAGCTGTTATGCTGCAACCGTGGCTACAAGAGTCACCGGGAACGACGCTCTGAACGGTGCATGTGTAAATTCCAGTGGTGTTGCTCCGTTCAGTGTAAAACATGTGTTCGAGACGTCGAAGTACACACATGCCTTTAGCGTGTGCTAAGATGGGAAAGAAATGACAGGGTAGACACGTTAACGAGTGCTTTAGGATACCTCCCTCTGCCCGTAAGCAACGAGAAATTCGGGGTGTATATAGTTAACTCTTTTCCTTCAAGGAAAGCGAATTGTGGGTGGCAAGACCTATCAGACTTTGCCACTAAATTTAAATGTTGTATATCATGTCAAAAACGTTGAAGAGTTTGTAAGCCAACTGCGATTAATACACATCACAATCTATTTTTGGTTTTCCAATGAATGACAGGGCCTTGCACGAATCCTGACCATGTGGACAGTTTGTAATAGTAATTGACGCACAACACCATAGACGGGATGCCAGTCAACAGTATTTTTGTTCACAAGCTTACAGTCAAAGAACTCTATACAAGGGAACAGGTTTGTCACGGTAAGGTGGGTAACGTAATCTAATCAACACTACTTGGGAAAGGCAGGGAGGCAATTGTCTCGAAAAGCTTGCTTGAAAAAATTAAGAAGGATAAAAGAGTGTTGCACCATCGCAAGCGGTCGTTACAATGAAAGAAAAGACTAGACTAAACATTAACAGGGGTACGAGAAACCGGGATACGTCTTCTTTTTTGATGCTCTAACAAGCGCTGACAGCAGTTCAATATAAATTCTTTAGCACTTCTTTTTCATAGACATAACTTCCTTTTAAAAAATATCGCAATTAACAAGAGATTTTGTGCTATCCAACACTCACTGGGAATGTTCCTGGCTTCACTTTCGAGCTAAGATGTTGTCTAATTTGCCCAAGAGTTCGAACAAAGTTTCCGAACTGCTTAAGCACACAAGATACATCAGAATACAGAAATGCCTACCGTGTAAAGGAGGAAAAGAGCAATTGGGGTTTCCTACTTTGTCATATATGCAGCACAATCTAAAATGGAAAAAAAAGGAAGTCCAGCTTCCATCTATGAATAAAATCCGCCTTGTTTACAAAGAGTGCTACTCAAAAAACCTGCCATAAAAGTTTAAACAATGTCCTACAGATTCAATGCAAATCTGCAAGCTAAAACTTTTACAATATAACAAAAACCTTGGTAGCTTGGCTACCGGTTTGGTAATATTGGTAGCTCCTCAATAGAATTTCCCCAACACGTAAATATACTTGAACGGAGGCGTAATAGCCAACATGGCTTACACTTTCACTCAGAGCAACAACACACACCTTAAACTCTGATATACTTACGGCTTCGTTTTTAAAAGGGTACATGACTTGGCTGTGTGATTTAATTCTTTGGTCATGGTCAATCACTGGAGTCTCGATGGGTCAAATATATCCATACAAAACCGCACGAAAAATATTCCATTTCGGTCCCAGCGCTTAACCGATCACAAAATCGTTTTTCAGGCAAACCCACTTTCTCCTCACTTGACACTGCTCTCGTCTTGATCCATAGGTTCTTCCGACACTTCCCGGGATGCTGTGCTGGTCCTACGGTTAACATTTCACTGAATGAAAGACAACTGAGAAGAAAGAAAACCGGACTTACGTTATGCTGGCTGTGCTTCCTGTATGGCAAACCGACAAGCCCGCCATGGCTGTAACCGTTTCAGTTTCTTCCGCCGGTCCCGGTTTGGCATTCACGTTACTAGATTCTAATTCAGCGTCAACATCAGACGCAGACATCAAAGCCCAATGGGAGGTTCGTTTGATTACAGGCCAATGAGGAGTCTGTTAACACAAAGAATTAGGAAAAGACTTCGTAAAACGCAGCCCGAAATGGAAAAAAGGGGGAAACAGGAAACAAAACATCCATATTCATAATCACTACAGCGTTTGTACTAAATTATAGAAATTCGCAGTAAGCTACTGCCCTTGCAGGCCGTAAGAAAAGGGGTAAAATTTACCTGAATAGCAATAGTCTTCTGCAAAGTATCGATGGCATTACGACAGGGCACCCGGGCAAGCTCTTCTGGGCGGAGCGGAGTAAGTTCATCTCCTAATAATGCTCGCACGCATTCCACAGTAGCGTCTGAAATAGTGGGCAAATCATAGCCTCCTTCCAAAGCCATGACAATCCGTCCGCCGGCCAATTTCATTAGTTGGCGAGTTATGTGTCCAAAACAAGCTGGGGTTACAACATAACCTCCTAACGGAGCAGCATGACCCGCACAAGCGTCAAATCCAGCCGATACTAGCACAATTTCGGGGTCAAAATCCTAATAAATCGCCAGAAAAAGGCCTCGTTTTAGATTTAATGTATTGCTAATAACCCAAACGCTTAACTGTGAGTACACCCTGGTAAACACGTCTAAACAACAAGGTTTGCGTTATAACTTACCTTAGCAATAGGCATGACAAGGGTCCTAAAGGCAGCCAAGTATTCGGCATCACCCAATGGCGGATTTAGACCACCCGACCAGGCAATGTTGACATTAAAGCCCAGCCCATCCTCAGCTCCGCACTATAAACGTACCACGTTAGTTAACGTATGATCAAGGCAAGTCATTAGTTACCTCTAACGGACTTCCGGTACCCGGGAAAAAATTTCCATCATCGTGGCGATGAACAGAAATAAACAATACATTGGGATCTTCGTAGAACATCTGCTGAGTACCATTCCCGTGATGAACATCCTAAACAAAACGGAAACAAATTTATGACAAGGTATTTCTTTTCTACTCAGTGGGAGGTAAACTTACCAGATCCACAATTAATACGCGCTCCACTTTGTGCCGCAAGCGCAGTTGTTTGGCGGCAATTGCTATGGAGTTAAAGAAACAGAACCCCATGGCTTGTCGGGTTTCGGCGTGATGACCTGGAGGACGTACCACCGCAAATCCATTCTTAATTTCACCCGTGACAGCTGCCGAAACATGAGTTTGTAAATAGTCCATCTTCACTCCAGCTATAATACCTTTTTTTTATTTCTTTTACCTTTGACAGCTAAGTCAATCACACAGCCCGCAGCCATGCGTGAAGCAGACGGGGTATGGAGTTCATTCCACGTCGTATCACTGTCGACGCCAATCCCCCCACAAGGTAGCACCACAAAGTTTTTCAGGGGTAAATCTGCAAACAAGGATGCGTCAAGCTTTTGTCTGTTGGCAGGATTGGAACCTGAAATAGATACGTTCATGTTAAACAACACAACGGAAATGCACAAGTTTTTGTACCGAATAATAGTGTGTACGGCTCGCTATGGCAAGACTGAATTTCTTCCAACGTAGCTTTACGTGACCGCAACCTCAGGCAACGTTGAACCAAACCAGCTTCTTGGAGACGAGACCATATGCTTTGTAATCGACCGCCATGCTCTGGATGCATGTTATTGTTCCCACATATACACTACACGTCAAGAACAAAGAATAAATTATATTCATACTTGACGACATTTATGATGACCACATTAACTAGGTAAGTTACCTGATGCTTCAGCATAAGTGCATCATAACCTAACGCTGTGCCGGTACTACCAGCCTTAGCTCCACCCACTCCAGGTGCCAGACCCTGGGCCGCTAGTGGAATTAAAACTGGCAAATATCCGGCCTGCCCTTCAGTCGACGGAGAAATTGGGCCTAAGGAAACTAGTGGAGAAGACAAGGCTCTGGATAATGGCCTGACCAGGTGATGAGTTCGAGGACTAAATGCTGAACCTAGAGAAAACCCTTTTTTGTTATATGTGCAGAAATAGTAAATTATTTTTGCATGCTTCATTTATTCATTTTGATCTAACTTCTCATTATAATTCCCTTTGTTGCTTACTCTTTTTTATTAATTCAGCAACTCCTTATTCTACTCCTGTTATTTTAGCTTCATTATTCATGTGAAAAGACAACCAAGCGTTACCTTCAGAGGGCTGCAACGATGATCTACAACCCATAAGTCTAAGCGGGGCGGTAGTTTCTTCGATAAGCTCTTCAGCTTGGGGGTGTTCAGTGAGGTCAATAAGTTCAGGATGGTCTTTTTCATTGCGTTGTTGCAATTCACGCTGCAACGCCGCCTCTGTTTCTTCTTCGACATTCTCCACTTGGCTTCGGCTTCCAGCACGAGTGAGAACGGTTTGGCGAATGTGTTGTTTGAGTAGGTGATGAGCAGCCTGGGCCTCGTAGGCTTGGCGTTCTCGCAAGTATTGTTCATACTGGGCAGGGCTCAAAGTCGAGCCAGGGTTGCCTGGTGGCTGCTGAAGCATTCCCAGTGGTAAGGGTGCCGATTGTGTGCGACCCAATGGCCGAAGACATGGTTTTTGTAACCGTGCTTGGGCCACCTGAGCGTCAGTGAGGGGTGGTGCGCCATACATGCCCATCAACACAGGCGGATGACCGACCTGTTCAAGCGCTTGCATTTGTTTCTGAATGTAGGCAGGCGATCCCGGACTACCTGCAAATTCTCCTTCCAACCCTAATCAGGAAAATTTCTTCAAAATGGAACTTTCACATTCACAAATCATGCCGTCTACGATATGCCGCGTGTTGGCTTCGTGATACAGACGATAAATTTACCTGGGACTTGTGTATAGTATCCGGGTATATTGTGCATAGGATGTGATAAAGGAACTCCTAACCGAGCGACAAGAGCTGCGCGTACCTCGGCTTCATTTACAGTTGACAACCGTGTCACATCCTGCGAAAAGAGAGAATATGCATAAACGCATAACTACTCGACTACGCCGAAGCCATTCATTTATGTTACCGTGTTGTTGTGGATTGGAGGTCGGCCCAAGGAAATGTTTGGCAAAGATGGACTCGTGTACAGGGTCAAGTCGGGTATGGAACCTTGAGTGGTCAAAAAGGTTGCTCCATAGGGAGACGTACCAGCTTCCTAAAAAGTGTCCGCAAAATGAAAGTGGCAAAACTGGAATTAGAGTCACCCAAGAACTAGGTACATTTCTTGGTTCATTAACTGTGACAAAATGAAACAACAAAACTTGCCTCCGGATGGGTGACACTGCCAGACGAGGAATGTGAATTGTTCAGCGAAACGATCGGTGGCGAATTGGGTCCAGAATCAGGTGTGCTCCCTGAAGTTTCACCTTGAATACAAGACAAATAAGTAGACATAAGCTGTAACCGAGTAAGTGAGCGTCTCCAACCTCCTTAACATCATACAAATTATGCAAATTAAGGTTGTGCGGGAAAGTATGAATCCTAGCTTTTCAATTACTTTCTCTGGGAAATAATGCATGTCAGTTACACGTTAATAGATGAAACAAGGCAGTGACATACCAGCTAGAGGTGAGCGGCGACGAAGCGGTGGCGGTCCTGTAACGGTAGCCACGCCACCCAATTTCCCATCTTTGCGACGAATGAGCGGACTGCTTCGCCTTTCCGCGTGGAGTCGCGGCTTATAGCGCATTTTTAGCAGATTGGATTCCGATGCTTTAGTACACGAGCAGCGTCAAGAGCACGCCATGCAAGAACCGTGCAAACAAGTAGAACAAGTTAGTTTAAGAGACTCGACTTTAAAAATTGTTATGTCAAGGAGTTCTTTGACAGCTACGCACAGCGGATTTGGTTGGCTTGCCAAAACTTTCGTTCTCGGGAACATTCCCATGCCTGTTATCAATGCGGCAAACCTACTTTAAACTTTCTGAATAATGTACCTGTTTTCCTCAACGGGAAATCATCTTCATATTTGGCGGCCAACAAAGGGTGTCTGTAGGGGTGGGAACCAGGTGGTGGCATAGGCATAGGACCAGCAGGTGTGGGGACCCCTGTCGTACTCGCAGACAGTCCGGCTTGGGAACTGCATCCTCCTACAACCGGCAAAGGCAGTGAACCTGACTTCGACCTGAACGGAATAATAAGCAAATAAAGAAACGCATTACGAGAACGTCTATTAAAGACTATGAAGGTTTTAAGGAAAAGGTCTCTTTCAGATTACCAAGGTCGATAACTGGCGTTGCTAGGCGTGGAACTTGCTCCGTTGGCCGCCGCTGCAGCTTCACGTTGCTTTTTGTTGAGCACGAATTCCTAAAAAGTACGAACGTTAATTACATGACCGGTATAGATCGTTGACACAGACTAATTATTCATGTGTCTTCTGGTTCTGAACAACAGTTTTCAATTACTAGAACGCATCGGTTGAGAGGAGTCATACATTTTAGAGAGAAATGCACTACATTCACATTACCAGACCTGTTGATTGCCGACTTGCTCTGTTTTTGTCCTTTTAATACACTGAATTCGGGATATCTATAGCAGTGCATCAATGTCCTGTACAAATTAGCACAGGAATATTAGGTGTTGAAGTTTCGCGCATTGCCCAACTATGTGATCTTAAAACAAAACAACAAAAAAAGGGTTGTCTTCATTCTAAATACATAGCACTCGAGTAACAATGGCTGATCCCATCACGGACCCTGCATGGCTTTCAAAACTGTACACGCAACGGTCGCGTGAAAGGACGCCGCTCATGCATACTTTTGAAGTGCTTTATCCTCAAAATACACATTAACTGTATTTTTTTTCCTAACGCGTCGCTTTTACATAATGTGAATAGTACTAACAACTATAACCCTTTATCTGCACCGAAAATACTACCGTATCTCTACATTAAAAAATATATATGGTACAATTGTAAGAACGCAATTACGAATACTACAACGCGGAACATAGAGATAAAAAAAGATAATAGTCTTGTCAAACACAGGGACGCGCGACAAAAAGAGACGAGAGGTTGTACAAAAACTGTGACCAACTGGGGATCACGTAGCGCTCTGTACGCGTACAGTTAACGTCACTAGCTCTTGTTTTTGAAAATCCGTTACACCAGTTTCTATTCCAGGAAAAAGTCTGTGAGAGTAACAATCAGACTGAAATGCTTTATGTCTTAAACAATATAATTAACTATTACGTAAGCAAAACTGTAGGCCGGATAAAGTGTAACACGGGTTGCAGGGTAAGTCAACAGTTTTCGGAATCAATAGAGAATAAAAATCTAGCAATAGAAACGCACTAACTTTGTTACGCTAAGATATGTGTTTCAAATATTTAATGCCAACGCCAGGCAATTTTAAAAGCCGGAATATGTGCTAAAATAATCTCTCTTCAGATTCTTCAATGCGCACCGCGATACAATTCCCCTGTTCCCATTACCTATCCTATCAACTCTTCTCTACTGCGGTTAATTCTCACTCTGAATAAAATATCAACGTTGTGATTAGGGTAATGGAAAAGAATAAAACGACACTTGGATTTGCAGCACAAGTTCACCCATTTCATATTTTGTCATTTTTTTTGGGAAAAGCGTTCCGATTTCAACTAAGATTATTAAATCCATATAAAAATTATCCCTATTTTTTTAATCTTGTAAACTTGCAGTTGCTAACCATACAGTAAAAAAAAACAACAAAAAAATCCCAACAAAGCTCCTATACCTATGGCCGCGGCAGTTGCGCGAGTGTATCATATTTTAAAGCTCTATGAAACAGTACTGTCCCCCAGCGATTAGTTTTTGTACACAGTGCCATGCGGTTAGCAAAGAACTCTTTGTTGGGGTCGTTTATCTTGGGAAAGTACAGTACTGTATTAATGTCAATGCAGTTCACTGAAATCTCGCAGCACTTTTTTCAAAATCCTAATGAAATTCCCTTAGAAACTTCACTTTGTTGAGTTGATGTTGGACATCCCTAACTTCGAATGGCTGAAGCTAAACAAAACGTGGTTTTCCTGGAAGCGCAATTTGTTAAATATGTGACGAATTACCGGGAAGTGCCCCTGGAACTTTGGAGCAGGTTTTACAATCCAAAAAGTCTAGAACAGGAATCCTCGCCATGTACAGCAAAGGCAATAAGACCCACTTCACTTACTTGAAGTTTTTGTTTGACTTCCGACGAAGCAACGGCGCTCTGCTCATGTTTTTCCTTCTTTTTGATGGCTTCCAAGCGCTCTCTTTCGTGGCGTTCCCGTTCCCTTTGCTCCCGAGCCTCCTCTTCTAGCTTTTTTTGGCTTTCCCGTTCGAGGTACTCCTGGAACACAAGGCCAGCCTATTGGTGACAACAATGTCCCCAAAAACAAATTGGGAAACAAAAAGAAGATAAACTCATGAACGAAAGCAAACTTGACTTCCGTCCCCAATTAAAATGCAACAGCGCCACTACGAGCAGTTATTCAGTCCCCGATCACATGCAACCCTTGTGAGTACCCAGTTCGGCATGCAAAAAATCCTTCCTTACCTGGATGTGCTGCTGCAACTGTTTTTCGTGCTGTTCGGCCAACTGCTGCTGCTGGGCATGGAACTGCTGTAGCAGTATTTGTTGCTGTATTTGTTGCTGTTGTTTTAGCTATAAAAATCAAAACAATACAAAATTAGCCGTAAATTCCTTTTTCTCGACAAGAACGTCATAAAAGCACGTAAACCTTTGCATTGTTTCCCTCCATATAATGCGACGACTCGGAATGTGTTTTACACAAAGGTTAAAAAAGGTGGATAAACATTTGGATGGGTATTATATTGGTATTTACATAAACTAGGTTGAGCGAACTCTTTGATAAGCAATATTTGAATAATGGAGGAAGTGAGAGCAATGCTGGGCGTAAGTGTACACTTCGCATTTTCCTATCTAAATCGTAACACACCAATTTCTATCAACCTTTCATCGTATCTGACTTTGTACCAAGCTTATCGAGTACAGTCGCACTGCGTTTATTTCTGTGAGCGATTGTAGCAGCTTGAATTACAACCTTTGCACACAAAAAAAAAACAACAACCGCAACCGGTGCGCGGTCACAGCAGTTTCACACATTTAGTCCTTCAAGATTCACACAATGTCAGAAAACTAGTCACACTTCAGGACGAACGCTGCTATACGAGTAAATTGTGTGGTTTAAGCACAGCTGAGTCTGACTTTTTTCAGGCAGCGTATTGGCCGTTCAACACAATGAATCAGGTTTGCAGTAAACAAGAATCGCAAAGCTAAAAGGCAGAAAATTATTTTGTCTGATATTGGAAGTACTTTCGATCCGTGTCACGTTCTGCAATATATGAAAAAAGACCACTGCCAAAAATAGTTCAAAACATTTCTCGTCTTTACTTCCTCGTAAATTAAAAAAATATACAAAATGTTTGCTTTTTCATTTGTCGTTTAAAATGAGTCTCAGTCGGCACGCCTCTTACAGGCCAGGACAATTTTAAGCAATAAACAGTAACGTGCTTGTGTCTCTTTTCAGATATTTTTGTTTCCGCATTGTACCCAAATTTTCGCCGCAAATTCTGGTTTGGAACTCTTATCTGTGATTAGAGTTAAATGACAATATCCGTAAAGTAACTTCTTACATACATTGTCTTAGTGATTTTATAAGAAAGTAACAGGATTTCCTTTTTAGCTGCCAAAAACAACATTCGATTCCTATGACAACATACTAGAAGTTTTTGACACACTGGAATTCCAAACTGAATCTACCCTAGCCTAATTACTTCAAAGCAGCAGTCTAGTTGGCTTGATTGTGTCACTACGTTTACTATCTTTTTATTATACTTGCTGCCAAATTTGTCTTTTCGTTGTAGAATTCCACTGAGAAGAAGGAAATGTCGATATTTGGAAATAGGGAGAGCGACCTGAAATGTTTTCTAACATATTCTAGTCCGCAGCTTTCAAATCAGCAAAGTAGTAGATCGCAAATTACTTGGATTTCCGCAAAAATTATTCATTTTATATTTTGAGCATAAAAGACTAGATTCCTGTATAACCGCAGTGCATATGGCCAATTGGAAGGGGAGTAGTTTTGGACAATTTTGTAAGCAAAGCTAACAACTGGCAACGATGTTTCAATAGTACAGTTTTTCTTTTGCGTAAAAATACGTCACGGTTAGAATTGTCTCAAAAATGGCTTGGTTGATTTTCGAAACTAAGCGCAGGTTGTTCCTACTTTTGTCGATTTTAAGTATTGCTTTCTCGTTGTCATCATACCCAGCATACTTTTTAGATAATTTTAATGAAAATGTGTCTATAAATGGACGAACCGATTTTAGTTATCTTTTCGCGTCTTCGTGGAGGGGTTTGTCTTAAAGCATTCGAACTCCAAAATGGATCATCTGACATTCGACTTTTTATGTCAAATTATTCTAAGAAATTTCTTGTGTGAATACAAAAAGAAAGTTGAATTATCCAAAAGTGAGAAAAGTTTGAGCTCAATTTTGAGAAATAGCAGTTTTCCAGAAACAGCCCAGAAGTATTGGTAATGAAGCTTGGGTTCGTAACCGTAGTCATGCATAAGAAGCTATGCAGCCCTGTATTAGACAATGAGGAAGACAAAGTAAAGAATATAATGGATGGATAAAACAAATGACCATAATAGTGCCCAAATGTTTGTCCTAATTTTTTCACTCGTCTGCTATTTTCCATTTTCCCTACTGGACTTCCCTTTTAACATTTTTTCCTTATGAGTAAAAAAGACTTAGCAAGTTTCGTTCAAATAAAAATTATTACAAAACATTCTTCTGTACAGGCAGTATCTGAAGACTATGTACGAGAATCCATAAATTGCCCCTGCCAGTTGCGTAAAATGTTCCCGCTCTGACCTTAACAAAATGTACACAGCTCAGAATTAACGTACTAAACCGACACAGATTTTAGTACAAAACCAGCGTGGAAATCGTGCAAAAATATACGTTACGTTGGAGTATAATGCAGTGTACGACAGAATGATGATCATATGCTAAAATACAACCCCATTCCAGAGCAAATCTAGGAAGTACTTGCAAGGAAACAGTCGCACTGTACTTGTGTATACATTTGACAATAGACATTTTTCACCTCACACATAAAGAAGTCGAATGACGCACTAGAATCTGCATAACAATTTATGATATTCATGTAAGTGTAATCTATTGCTACTCCCAAAGATATTGCACACAAAAAATAATAAAAAAATTAACAGTTTTAATGAAAAAGAAAACCAGCTTTACGAGCTTAGAACAATGAACTATTTCAAATGTGGTGCTTTTGTTACCCCTTAGCCTTTACGTGCCTCACTGTCTGCTACCTATGAATAACAGTCGAGATTTAGCCCAAATGGAGCAAACTGAACTACACTGTATGTTTGCTAAGCTACTAAGCTGCAACCTCCATTACACTGTACTCCAAACTTTGCAAGCTGATGGTTTTTACCTGTAAGATTTGGTGCTGAAGTGACTGTTCTCGAATCAGGGGAACAGAAGTTGGTCCGGTGGCTGTCAAGGCGCTTAATTCGGTGGCACCGAACTTGGTGCCACCGAAGAGCGGGCTTGGGCTGCTTAATCCAGATCCACTATTCATTTCTGCAAAATAAATAATAAAAAAACGATTGGTTAATTTTTGCGATATACTGACAAAGACATCGACAGGTTAACACTTGTTGCTTTATCTGTCCAAGTGACGCAACTTCACAGGCGTTGATGGAAAAACGTGAAGACGTTAAAAAACAAATTTTACTGTCATGCTGAAGAATTGATTTACTAGGAACTTGACTAAGATAAAACTTGCCAACAAATAACTTCCATTAAACGAAACGAAAAAATTCTTGGAATCATCCACTGCATCACCAACAGGTTTTTATACTCACATCGAAAGCCATACTGCAATGACTACTTAATACGAAACACTTTCAACAAATGCAATTCAAAGGATTCACGTTTGCAACTGGTGCGTTCATCTTAACTATCTTTCCACTACCTAATCTAGACGTACTATCGAGAGTCAGGAGTATTTTTGGAAGTGACAAAATCTAACGAATCCGTCTGAGATTGTAAATCGCAGTTAAGTTGACTAAATAAGGAGCTTTAATGTTATGTCTACAATGTAAGGCAGTGGTGCCCAACCTACGGATCGCGGGCCACATCCGGCCCGCGAAGGTGCCTCATGCGGCCCGCTCATTTATACCGGACAGAGAGTGCCATCACCCTTTCGCCCCCACAGGGTTGCCCTTTCTTTGCCGTATAATTTATCAAAAGTAAAACTTTACTTGAGACCTTAACTCTGGCGCTAATGGGATCTGGTATGTCAATCCCCACGCCTTAGTGCAAAACCTGCATCTCGCTCTCGACTTACGGACGATCACCTGCATTCTGTACTGAGGATCAACGTGACGAAATTTGATCCAAACATTCCAAAACTGGTTTC
The DNA here is from genome assembly GCA_022885665.1 of Triops longicaudatus. Taxonomy (NCBI): domain Eukaryota; kingdom Metazoa; phylum Arthropoda; class Branchiopoda; order Notostraca; family Triopsidae; genus Triops; species Triops longicaudatus. The sequence goes on from JAGQDJ010000033.1 coordinate 848,390, forward strand.
TGAAAAGCAGCTGCAGACATAACAAAATCACATCAAGTGCTGAGTGCAATTACTTTTGGCTTATGATTTCTTTCTTTCTAGCCGAATCTTACGCTTTGTATATCACTGCATAATTTCATTTTTAACGTCGGCATGAATCTGGCGAAACCGGAACATTCAGGCCCGCGAGATTTTATATCATGTCGCGCGCGGCCCTCGGGTGAAAAAAGGTTGGGCACCACTGATGTAAGGTGTCGAAAATACTTCGAACTACAAATGGTGCCTGGTTTTACCTCGCGAAGCGAAGTAAGCATTGGTGATATTAGCTATCTTTAACCCTTTCACCACGACTTACTGAATACAGTTCAGAAGTGCACCAGAAATTCAGCGAAACTACAAGAAAAACACAGCTAAGATTATAATCGGTAATGACAAGCTGGATGAAAAGAGATTTCAAATATGTTTGGCGGTACATCAAAGTTTTCTGGATGACATCGAGCTTATTATGCTCCTTTTCGGAACAGTGACTACGTACTGGCTATAAAATTTCGAGATTCATAAAGATACAATTCGAACTTTTTACGGACAAATTACATAAGAGCTTTCGACTATTTCTCGAACATATTTAAAATTTGAAAAAAGTCTTTGCGGTAAAAATTTGAACTGTTTTTCATTATCCCAAATTGGTGTGCTAGAAACATCGTTGATATTATTAAAGATTCGATTTTTATTCCAACTGTCATTAAAAAAGTACGAACAAATAGAGCAAGTCATTTGCTTTCATGCACGTGTTTCCCGTCTTCACGAAAAACAACTTTTTACGACCAAACTTTTTTTCATGTTCCACGAATCGTTCAGCAGCTGTTTCTGTGAAGTTATTGGGGCGTTAGTTCCCGAGTTGTGCTGTACCAGATCTCAGTGACAACTGACAAAAATATTCTTTCTTAAGAATCTGAACAGCAAGTTCTAAATATCACGAATTAAAACTTCTGCTAAGACTGACTTGAAGTCTACGAAATTATCTGTTCTTACTCGGTCACGACAATTCTCGCAGTATCTCATGCCGAGTCCTACGAGAACGGGGATGTACAGTGTCTTCAATATTGTCATGGCTTTACGCAAATTTGTCCGCACATGACTCTCCGAAACGCGTACCCTTGCGTCTCCTGCACTGCGCAAAGCTTCAATTTACTCCCTTTAGCGAAGCTTCCTTCCTACCAAATTAATTAACAGGAACGTTTTCATTTGTTACGTGTCAGCACCTGTTCCAAAGTGATCAGACGGCATTTACCCATAATATGCACTCAAGTCCCCTTGCTTAAGGCCACGGTGGAGTTGATGCTCGTGGCAAAATTACATGGGAACTGGCGTGTTAAGTTTTCGTGAATACTGTCAAACTGTTCTTAAATAGGATCTTGACATCAACGTTTGCTGATTAAATTGTCATGAGGCTGAGGCTTTTCTAAAACACTGATGATTAAATCGATTACACTGATTATTCTGAACTTTTCTGTCATTCTGAACATTTTTAGTGCTAAATGCTGAACAAATAGTTACAGCAAGCACGAAAAAATGCATAAAAGACGTTTGCACGGAAATTTCACTGTCTTTAAAAACGGTTGAGATGTTTTGATTCCATTGTTCAAGTTTTGCAGTATGAATTGAACTTTGTGGACAATAACTCCAGAACAGCTCATTCAGTTTCTGAGATGTTTATTGCTAAATATTTCCCCAAAAAATGTATAACGGTACTGAACTAATCTAATTTTTCAATTTAACAAATATGGGTTAATTTTGCACATTCAAAACTGTACTTATCGCTATACTTATCCAAATTATTTAGCTGTATTAGTGAAACTGACTCTTCGCAAGTGCGTCATGTTGTTGGCAAAAATATCTTTCCTTCCACCGTGGCCTTATCTTATCCCAGAGTTTATGATACTCATGATTTTTTATAGCAGCATTTTACAATAATAAATAAACAAATAATACATGAAAAGATATCCTTATGCATCTTTTATTTATGCGATATTTTCAATATCTCCAAATATTTTGCGATGTTTACAAGTTTTCTAAATTAGGTTTTGTTTGTTTTAGTATTTTTCCACTTGCACAGATATAGATATTTTTGCTGATATAGATTTTTTAAAAAATATTTATCTACTTATGTGAAATTTCTTTCGTAATTTACCAGAAATGAACACAGGCCACGAACGATGGGCGAAAGACTTACTAGTGCTTACAGAAAATAATATAAGACATAGATGATTATTCAAACATACTGCATAGGCCAAGATGGAGCCTACGATGAAGATGAGGCTAGTAGTAATTCAACATGAAAATCCCTGATCCGTTACACTCAGTCTTTCATTCCCGAACCAGCGCACTTTCAAACAATTCATCCTACGTTTTAATTCCATATCAAACGTGAATTCTCCGTCACGTCTTCTGCCTTCGTGAAAACCTTAAAACAGGTTTCTCCTTAAAACAGGTTGCGCCTTGAACCCTAAGACACTGTGTCGCCAATCAGATGACGTCTATTAGCTGTACCCCCTCAAGCAAGCGTGCATGTCTTCGACAACTAGCTGCGTAAGCACGTATAATCCAAAGATACGTCAAAGTTCAGTCAAGTTTTAAGCTTCATTGCATATTCATCCGTCTGCTTCATATTTTTACCTGACACAATTCTCCCACCCTCGCTCTTTACATATCCACCTGTCCACCTGACACTTTGCTCAACCGCTCAGGATTGTTTGATTTATCGAGCGTTTCTATCACTACTGTTATGCACCATGACCGCAAGCATCACAGCAGAATCATGACACTTATCGTGCCGATACACAATGCTCTGACATTGAACAAAAGTTCACGGCAGTGTTGGTACAAGATGAAGATAGCACGTTCATAAATAACAACATCCGCGCCAGGTTGACGAAAGGTCGGCGTGATTATTTACACAACCCCAGCTTGTATCCAGTTATCCAGGTGTATCCAGCACCAACCCCTCATCACGACTGGTGGGAAATCGGAGAGGTACTGCGCTGTGCATCTCGAACCCTACAAACGCAGGGGAAAGAATCTACAGAAAAACAATGGCGTGACTCAACTCCCCTTTTCCTAATCTGCATTCGGCAGGGTTATAGGATAAAACAAGTAAAACCCAGCCTCGCAATTAGTTACACTATCGTCACAATGCCATGGAATAGCACATGGAAACACTAACACCCTTTTGAAAAATTGGCTTTTAAAATCAGACGAAAACGGGCAAAAACTGCTTTAACCATGAGTGATGAGGACCAGGTACACATTTCTGCATTAAAGACGTGAACAGTAGACAAGGAGTTTTCTTGGGGCTAACGCTTCGTCACGACTCATGTGTGATGATAGTTTGTGAGAAAACGGGTATCCTGAACGCAAATATTCGACACGAACTTGCCGGCAGCCAACGCTGTTAAAAAATGTTTGCGGAAGTTTGACAACGCTATCGTCCCTATGCTTCGTAATCAGTTAAATTCTACGTCCGGTATACTCAAGATGGAAAATGTAGTTTCCATTCCCTTTCTAGAGTACATTTGCCTGAACTGAAATCCAATACGTACTGGAAACAAGACAAATTCTCTAAAACCTGAGACAGGTATGTCAACTTAAAACGTGGCTTAGAGGACTACAAATAACGGCAATTATTTTTAAAGCACGTTTCACCGGGCTTCTCATAGCGGAAAAAAGGAGGTTAAAATTTAGGGTTACAAATCAGCATGTCCTTAATCTTTCCAAAAAGAACTCCGCAAACTATACTACTACTACTACTAATAATAATAATAATAATATAATAATTAATAAAAATAATAATGAAACTAAATTATAATCTCAAGTATAAAACGAAAATTACTACAAAATACAGCAGTACGAAATTCGCATTAGACAACTGTGAAAGAAAAATGTAAAATTCGTCATGTACGACCGTCTATTTATGGTAAACGGGTATCTATTAAATAGTTATATACAATACTTATGACGCCTTTTAGCGAGGTGACGTAGTCTTTACTTACTGTCGTGCCTTACTTTATCTTACGAGCTTTCACTCTTGTTTGGCTTAGCGTACTAAAACAGAACTGTACAGTCTTTTGTACTTTCTAGCTGCTTTTGATTGCATTTCTGCACATTTTTTTAGATTAATCAACCTTCTATATAGCTGGCCTAGGCTTTTGTCCCACGGAGGCTGGGTAAGCTTCTAATGTACACACTTTCGTTTTATAAGTTTCAACTGTAACAATAGACTGATTGGTAATAGGCTTCGCTCTGCAATGATAGTATATAGTAGAAGAAAACAATAGGTCGATTTATCCTTATACCTGCAAATTTTAGTCCAATTATCACTCTGCTTTCACAAACAAATTTAACCACGTAAATATGTAGATTAAACACTTCCTACTTTAGTTGTTTGTCTATTTTTCAAATATACAAACAGCTTCACTTAAACTCCTGTCACAAGTGTGCGGCAGACCAATCAAATTACGTTATTTATTGAGATAATAAATTGTCACCAACAAAAGAACTCCGCCTCATTTGCTAACTGTTTTTATCGATAAAACGCTATATTTCCTACGTGTATCTTTCGTTTATACAGCTTCATCTCCCATATGCCCTGAACGATCACGGTTAAGGCTCTCTATCCTTTCCTGCGTACTTCACAGTTTCCAAAAATAGCTCCGGATCGATGCGACTTGCCCACAGGGTAGAAACCGAACGTCTCGTTCACCTAATCTAAAATCCCGCCACGAAACTCAACCATGCGACTCTCACCCTACGGAAGTCCAACGGAATTATTCGGTAAAATAATATCCTTGTCTCAAGAACGTGCACGTGCCTTTTCTTATCGTCACAATCGTTCCCTACGCGACCGAAAACGAAATATTGGCAGTTATTACATGCACGAGCGTGCATCACGAATCCACCTACACAACGCTCAGATTTACCCTTTAGTTCAGGGCTATATCATTGATACCTGGACCAAAAAGGCAACATCTCACAAAGCAATATATTGCTTCAGGCCTTACCGAACCTTTTCAGAAATAAACCTCTTTTCTTACACAACAAAAACCACACAAATAGACCTTTTATTTTTACAATAGTTCACACAACAGAAGGATTTTTATATACAAATCGTACTTTCAATAACACTACTAAAACACCTTGTTTGGACACAAAATAAAAGAATATCACTAATTAAACGCAACACGGTGACTTCCAGCCACTGAAGTAAAGTAAACTGCGTCATTACAGGACATTTTGTTTAGTACAGATTTAGAGGGGGGTTTTCCTTCCGACTAGCTATAAATAGCCCTTTCAAACCCCAAAGTGTTTCCCGCCTCGTCGAAAGAAACGAGGCCTACTACAACCGATCTCGTCTAGCTTGACTGTTAAGCCCCATGGTGGTGTTATACACCATGCGGGGCGAACGGTATACTTCAAGAATAGATATATAGCTGTCTCGTAACCACCTGCTTCCTTGACTTAGACCAGCATAACAACAAATTATAGCTCCTCAGTGCAGATCCTCCTGTCCCAGATTTCAGTCTGACTCGTGCGCTGTACCTTCATTTAATAACGTTAGGTTAGCGATGCTTCAAGTTTTCTACGTAAAGATAACTCATGGGTTCGCTTTCGCTAGTCAGATTATGTTCAATCGACGTTGCTAGGCGACACTTCATCAAGGTTTCATGAACGTAACGAAAAAAAGTTTATCCACGGTTGCAAGATATGTCTGACGAAACAAGTCATCTTGCTATTTTCAGACATGGTTTTGCAACCTTGGATCATTTTTCTTTGAATCTATCATTACGCAAATCTTGTGTCAAGGTAGTAAAATATCCCAATGGATACTCCTCAACACTACGAGCTTTCCCTCAGCTAGACAAGGGAGGAGGCTCTTCATTAAAGAAGTAAAAAAATATTAGTAAAAAAAATTCGAAGATAGGAAAAATAAGCAAACACTTTCAAGAGGAATGTTTGCTATTATGTAACTTACACCCACTAGATAGTGTGCAATAGGCTTTTAACTCTCCAATTTTATTCATAATAATTATATTTCATAATAATTATTCATAATAATTATATTTCATAATAATTATTCATAATAATTATATTTCATAATAATTATTCATAATAATTATATTTTTGAAAGTTTGCTACGATTAGAAGAGTACAGACTGGCGAAGTATAAGGAATCACTGTTTATTTACAGTAGGCGTTTATTTTCCGTGCTAGGGTATTTTGGGGACTCTTAGGGCTTGGTGTTCTAACTCGAAGATTGCATCTTGATTCATCTTTCAAAGAGTGAACCAATTTGCATGGCGTTACGAGCCGTAACAACGTTTTCTTACCGCTGGCGGTCCTTTCTATATATAGACCACGCGTCAACCCCACCGTATTTAATGACAACACCACACCGAGACGTACCGATCGATTTTGGCTAGGTCTCAACATTACCGCTGTTTTAAATTCGTGAATTACTGTCAATCATGTAAAAGAAAGATATTACTGAAGCATGCACCTCGGTATATTTCTTCCAAGAAAGACCAGAAGACTAAATAAATGCTACGGTTAAGGAACAAGCAAGAAATTCTTTCCCCAAAATAGCTAACAGCTCTGGTTTTAAAAACAGACAGGAGGCAAAAACTCCCTGTTCAACCATCCTAACTAAAAACAACCCCTCCAAAAATACATTTTTGTCCTCATTACGGGTCACAAAAACGCACACGGTTTTGCTCCCAACAGCACACTTTGGCATAACCCAGACCTTGTCATTTGTCAAAGCAACTTACTTTCGAAACCGGACACAAGTTACAACCACTACCATTCGCTTAAAAACTACTTTCCGTTCACTACAGCTGCATACATGCATTCATAATTAGTAGGGATGATGGAAATCAAAAGCTTCCGTAAAGGCTCTTATTGCCGCCGCGGCTTGTCCACTCCCAATAACAAATCTTAGATACTTTCTAACCCCAATCCCTCAGGCTTTTCGCTTTTACAGCAGTCCGAAGACACTCATTATTTGTTCCCTACCTCCATCTTCGGTATCCATTTGAAAGACGGTCGTGTCGACGGGAATTTGATATTCAGACAAACGTGGATTTACACTTATAAGGTCGCTAAAATAATGGATTTTGCCGACTCCCGGACCCGATTCCGCACTGTTGCTAACAGGGCCTGAACTCAGATTGGGTGCCGAGTACAGCGAGGCTGTAGGCCGCGGTGGTTTGCCCATGGGACAACGTGAATCTCGCGAAACGTCCATTGAGGAGCGATCCGCCAGGGCAGAGCGCAATTCAACAATTTGGCACTGACCTCCACTTTTGCCACCTTGGAAACTACCCAGGCACACATGTAAAAATGGCCTTAAATAGGCATAGTTGGGGAGAAAACGAACCACGACAGGTACAACCACCAGAGTCAAGGCATTACTTAGCCTTTCGACGAGAAAGGCAGCAGTTTAACCACGGAAGACTTGTCACACACCAAAAGGTTGGTATAGTTTAATCCTTGGGATAAATATTGTAGGGCGCACTCGATTACAATGTATGGTCGCTCCTAGAAATAATGAAAAAGAGGCATCTTTTTTTCTTTTTTTTTTTTAGTTTTGACGTCAACGATCCTTGTTTTCGCTTATTGGGTTAGAAAATCAATTTGTTTATAAAAAGGCGACTGCCTGGGATGCGCACGAGCACAGATTCTTCTTGTACGCGGTAGAAGAAAGGCGAGAATAGACTGGTGAGTGGGAAGTACATGTGTGAGCAGCCTAGCCTGGACTCTCTTTGAACTACACACACCTATAAATAACTTAGACGACCAAACCCGTGCTTTCAATATTAGTAAATGCTCGCCCTGTCCAAACAATACAGAATCCTTCCCCCACACAAAAGCTTGAACTTTTTACAGAGAAATCGATCAACAGTGACACCACTGGCCTTTTTATACCTCTGAAAGTATACACAACAATGCATTACATCTTAAAAAGGTCAAACTTGACACAAAACCCATCTGCAACGGGTTTCAAGGTTTAAACTCGGAAAGCTGGTTAAGCCCCGCTATGTTTTAACAAGTAAATTTAGAAAGTGTAAAAAGATCACAAGAAAAATACAAGTACAAGACCCAGAGTAGCATTTATTTTAAAGACCTTTAGTGAAAGATTACTTATCCCGAGTTTCCACCCATGATTTGTGTGAACCACAATTGACTTGCACAAACGTGCAAATTAAATAGAGTTGCTGCTCATGCTCATGTAAGATGACTCGCATAAACTGTTGGTGGAAATTCGTTATTAATTCACGCACTGGTTAAAAGCATAACAATGAACGTCTGCCTAACTGCATAGAGACAACTTTGGTGAGAGTTACAGTACACTGAATTGGATGCTGCCAAATCCCAAAGCTATTCAATTATTGCAGAGCACGCAAAGCCACCCCACTGTAATTTGATATATATATTTTTTTAAATTTATTGCTTAATGAAACAAATTAATGACCAAAAAGTCAAACAATATGTTTGTCACACGCGTCGCAAAAATGTAGTAGAAAACCCCTTGCATACAGTTTGCAAATATTGTTTCCCCTTGATATAGTTTGCGAATAGACAAGTATAGCTGCAAATAAACTTAAAAAAGTATTTGTGGTTTTTGCGCAGTAATATCTGTACCGCGTTTATTTTTTTCGCTGGTAAATATCTGTCACTTGTTTTGAAAATCTTCCGGAGTATTGCTTCCAACACTCAATTTACTATTAAATCCGGCTGTCTCCATTCTGCATTCCCAATAGTTTAAACGCTTTTGATTTCATTTCAGTAGTTAATGCGATCCATTTCTCCTTGTTTGAAACCACGAGTCCTAATAAAGTTAAATAAAACCCAAGAAGATTTAAGGGAGTTAGAAAGTGATTGCCATTGCGATGTAGAAGGCACGAATGGCATTACATGTTTCGCTTTTGCCTTGTTTTATCATTGAGTTTTGAATTATTTCCTTAAACGAACAGTGCATTCGACATTTTATGGTAAAGACAAACCCCGATAAAGCGGTAACCACTTTAACTGTCTGAATAAAAGGTTACACTATTTGAATACTGTGCACTTTCGATTTTTTTTATAAAACACGCACCGAATAGTGGATTCCAAAGATAGATTTTTTTCAAACATAAGGCTAGTATGGTAAGATCGAATAAAGGCTCTTCTATGGAAAAAGGCTAAAATCTGAGAAGATGAACGTTTGGAAGTTTTCACAATAATGCATTACATTGTCCTAAGAGTGTTTTGCACACATAACTTCTTGTAGGTTTTTATTGTACCCTTGTTTCACACGCACTATTAGGGGATAAAGGCCGCATTAATGTTGGAAATGCACTCACCTCATACTAACATAGATCTATCTTAACCTGAATTCACTAACCTAACCTAACTCACACAAACTTTCCAGTAGCTGTTGTCCACATATTACTACATTAAAAACACACTGAAACTGGCTCAATTAAACCAAGTTTGTTAGAGTTAGGTTTGGTAAGCTTCAATTAGGCTATACTGCGAAGTAAAAAGCTGAGGAAGAGGTGGGGCGGTACAAAAGAACAAATTCTGAAGTACAAACTTTTTTCCTACTGCAAAATGAAGTTAGTGTATTTTCCGCCTAATTTGAGACCATGTTGTAAATGCTTACATTCCCACCACTCGGCTTAACTACCCTCAATAAGGATATCCGTTTATTTAACGGCATGAGTGTATTTAAAGACATGACAAAAACCCCTATACATTTGTGTTCTAAAACAAAAAGAAGTACAAACTATTGTGTTCCATCCCTAGTTTCCTGTACTACCGCCGGCCTTTGAAGAACCAATTAGAACTAGCTTGGAAGGACTCGGTCTCAAGTTATGGCTTCCTTAATACTGGTTACGAGAGGCCTCCCTTGCCAATTTGCGGTTCCAAGCGGAGAAAAACCGGGGAGACCGAGACCGAAAATGCAATCTACAGCCCCCAAGACCATTAAAAGCACAGCCTATCCACTGTTGTAGGCTTTCTCTAAAGATATGATGAAGAAAAAGTCTAGCACACAAGACACGAGTCCGAGGCCAAGGCCTCGGCCACGTTGAATTTTTCTACAACTTCGCCGTAGTTATTTCGGGATCGGTTGCAGCTGTATCCGCAATCAGTACGCACACAACTTGAGCTATTTTTATATTTCTTGCCTGCGTTTAAATCCTTTTCTAGTTATAGCCTCGCACAAAACACATTTCGCATATACAATCAGTACACACTAGCATTTAGGGAACGTAATGGCGTGATAGACCATGTCTCTGCTTTTGCTAGGCAACCAGTTATTGACGGGTTTACCCATGTTTTGCTAATTCTGGTCCTTACGTGTCGAATAGGTTCAAAGGAGTCAGCGCAAAATGCATCCGTCACTCCTTTCAAGCCAGGTATTTACACAGTTTACTGCGGGGCTGTCCCGAAGTATGCCATGTGCACGCACACACAATGTATGCTTAATTTTAGCTCAACGTCCACTTGGGAGGGCCCCCTGACGAGGTAGCACCGGTAGAAATAGCATCCCACCAAACCTCCATTAATACGATCAAACCTCACTCGTCCAGTTTCATGTTCTCTGCAACCAAGACATTTCAGGCTTAGTCGCTTTCTTCTTTTTCTACCCGCCCTCAATCTCTTCCCAGACTCCACTGATCGCTTCTCCTTCCGTGGCAAAAGCTCTTCTCCCACACCGGCTTTTACTCACGATTTTCATACAAATAAGGACGGTTTTTCGAAAAATTCATAATATTAGGTTTTCTCACAGGAGAGTTGGTCTAACGAGAAAGAACCTGCGCATTAGCGTGTCGGGATGCTAACGAGGGCATGGAAGAACGCATTTATGCATCGAACTCGCCTCATTAAGCCTGCGAAAACTTGAGCTTTGAGAGGGAGTTGCTCACCCTTTACTTTTACGTTTCCACTGACGACGTAAGAGTGGTGAGCGGGAGGCAAGACAAAGGTGTAAATATTTTAGTGCAACCTGGGTTCAGGTATCACTAGAAACATAGCCATTGAAGCCGAAGCGTGCAAGAGGGAGATAGACGCGAAATCCCGCCCGTAAAGACTGCAGAGAAGGCGTCGGCTACCCCGGAACGCACAGTTACTATCTTTTTAATTAAAACTGCCATTGATTCCTTAGGACAAGTTATTGATCGCTCGCATTTGAATCTTAAGGAAGGTCACGGCAAAGCTCGTAACACCGCCTGCCTGCACGTAACCACAACAATGGGGATCAAGGGAAAAAAAATAACTGGACGTTTACCTGGACGAGCATGGCGCGGATCTGTCATGGCACTAAAAAAAGAGGACGCTGAGGGCAGCGAACAACCTAAAAAGCAGTTAAACAGACAAATTAACACTTCTCCAATGACACTTGTCTCTTCATATTTTTTCTTTACTTAATATTTACTTTTTTGGATATTTTATGGAGATTCAAAATATGCTGTGAATTGTAATTACCTTGCTTAAGAAAGACCTACAACTGAAGCTTTATGAGTTTCGACCTGCTAGATAGAATTAGTACTTAAACACAACCTGCAAAAACTGAAGAACAAACACGGCTGAATAGTTTCGTGTACACCAAAGACTGTGGAATGAAATCATTATCTCATCAGTTTGCTAGCCGTGATTTAAAAATAGTCAAAGAGCACCAGCAACGTGAAGAAAGCCAGGTATAACTAGCATGTATAAGCCAAAAGAGACGTGTGGAATGTAGTATGAATTTACATGAAAACTGCCGACCTAAAACCACAACACTAGTTCCTGTCGGGTGTGTAGCAATAAATTTGTCAACAAGAATGATGGTTACGATAGTGAATAACACTGCAAAATATGCATCGCCAAAGGAACGACGACTATTTTCTGCCAGCGCTCAACTTTTGGATGATCACATAACATGTTGCTCTGTTCTAGAGTTGATTCCTCTATGTTTCCTTCTGCATTCATTATGAGCCTTGCATCTGGCACAGAATTCCACTAATCCACACATGGCTTGTAATGAGATGTTTACCTTGGTATGAGAACTCCGAATTTCAGGAAACGATCCAGTTATCCTTAAAGTTTCATAGCTTTATCCACAACACCTTCAAGAAGAACCACCTTGCAGTGCTCTTGTAAAGCACAAAATCACACAAAATGACGGAATAAGGTATCCAGCTCCTGACGATATTAACTCCACTTCCACGCCATCTGTGCACTACTTAAAAAACGACACTGGCCAAAGAAAATTTGAGGAAAAAAAAGAAGTACACCAAACAGTGTGAATTGAGTTTCAAGCAAAAATGGGTGATACCGAAGTTCATCGACTACTTGAAGAGAAGATCTTGATGGGCGAAGTTCTATTAAAACAATTAAATAATTTATTTTCGCAAGTTAATGGAAAAGAAAAGCTTGAGCGCAAGATTTTGACCGAAATCAAAGGTCTCCGAAAGGTAACAACATTGGGTAGTAGCGATTTACCATACCTTTTATTGCTTTTTATTTGTACAATCCGATATAGTTACAAACTGGAACCAAGCCGATTCAGAAAGCACACATTATGACTACCAACTTGCATTACCTGTCGGCCGTAGTACAAGTTCTGCAAAAGTGTAACGCACCATGCGCGGTTTTGCGGACATTTCCCCTACCCAGCTCGTCGAGTTCCGGTGACCCGATTAAACGATTAGAAATTGACGTTCTTGCGGAAGACGGTCTTATATGGTATAAAGCCGTTGCCCGTCACCCAAAAGCTTTGCAGCAGATCAGTAAAGGTAGACATTATTGTTGGCCGACTGCAGTTAAGTATGGAAATCAGCTTTTCACTTACAGGCGAAGGCGGCTTCAAGCAAAGATCTATCATCGAGCAAGCGAAACATTACCTCCTTTGTGCCAATCATAATGAAACACACTTCCGTGTTCCGAAAGTATTGTAATGCTTTGGTCGACGTTCCTTTCAGACCATGTTTTAGATAGGTCACCTTCCATTTTACTGCCGGTATTGGACAAACACTGGCCCGAAAGCTGGAAAGTTTGGGAGTCATTGTGGAAGGAGAAAGGAAAGAGTTTGAGGTTGAATGTTATTCAGATAACTCCGAGTGTGACAGCGAGGAGTCCGCCGCTGATGAAGGACAAATGACTTGTTTGGAAACAACGGAGCAGCAACCAGTAACGGACTCCGTTTTCCTTGACATAACAGCTATGGTTGCGTATGTTTCGTCCCTCACGAACGGAGGAGCCAATTTTCGGTTTCCTAGATCGATATATAACCAACAAGCAGAATGGGAACGCTCGTGCCCTACCAAGCATCATCTCGATGAGTTGTTTTCGGGTAAGGTGTTTGTGTTATACGAGTCCTTGTATTAATAAATTTTCGTTTCACAGGAAAGCGGTTATTTTCCTGCAAGACTGCTGCAGATGATTTTTTGGCGTTGGTGCAACAAATAGGAGGACCAGGCGAGAAAAAACGGGCTGCTCTATTGCTGGAAAAGCTCACAATAGTGCCCGATAACCCGTCACCGCGTATGGCTGCCTTACCGATATCTGCTAGTATTAAGTCAAGAGCTCGCACCATATTTGGTACTGCTGACAACCTGAAAATGTCGTGCGTGACAGCAAACACGGGCTTTGTACGTTCAGCTGGCGGACAGGTACCCTTGAATCTACACTCAAGACTTCACGCGTTCTTATCCATGCTCATATTTAATTCAATGTCAAACAGGGTTGCCGATTGTCCGTACTTCTTCACGCACCTCGGGTGTTAACAGAACAACAGCAAGATCGTGCGGAACCTTTGTAGACTTTTTTTGTGACATTAATGATGGTAAAGAAAATAAAACGACTTGTGTTCGATTTCCTCTGACTATTTCTAACATTCTCTGACAACATTGCAAACCTAGTTTGGCCATCTCTTAAAAAAAAGAAATAATAATAACGAGACAGGGAAATAAAAAACGAAAGTCACTTGGACGTGCATAACTTAGAAAAATTACACATGGGGAATGTGATACTTGCCACCACACATAAAAGAAATCGAACGTTGCCACCGCTAGAGAACTGAATTCTTCTCCAACACTAGCTCAACCTCTTCTAACTTACGTTCAGCTTCATTCCATAACACCAGTCACCGAAAACGAACTAGAATTGGACCCACTTGCTGTTGTCAATAGGTCTGCGAAACACGAAATATTAATTTGGCCATTCTGAAGTATTACATTTCTTTACTTATTGCTGGAATCGGCACTAGTAAAGTCTCCCCAATCCTGGTTTCCACTTGCACTGGGGCTGGTGGTATCTCCCAGATCCAGGAGACCTAAATAAAGGTATAAACAAATTACACACGTATTCAAAAGGATAAAATTCCTCTGAACCTTGATCGGGAGTCTTGGCTACAGCGGGAGGAGGAGCAAGCTTGATACCTCCCGGAGGTGGAAGGAGTCCAATTCCTGCACCTTTGGGTTTAGGTCGAGGGGTGCTTTCCGAACCATCTTTTTTCTGTACATAGATATTTACAGTTAAAGAGTAAAAAAAAAATATTAACTAATTTTTCTTTACTCCAATTTTCATATTAATTTTGATCGTCTGTCCCTCCTTGAAACCTAGGTCGAGTTTGGCTGCAGGTTCAGCTGCGTCTTCCTTCCCCATTTCTTCGGATTTTTTCTTCCACTTAAAATGATCTTGCAAGGTAACATTCAAATCGAAACTATCGGACCTATCCGTGAAACCAATTCCGATGAACGCAGAGCGACCTACTTAGACCGAAAATTAACAATTTTTCCGGATAATCCATGAAACGGAAACATACCAGAGTCATCTTGAATTCTGACCACGAAATAACGGGACGAGTCTGACACAGCTTCGATAGCAGTGCCAGGATACTGATCTATGGGGCATTTAGCAAATAATTCACCCGAAATTTTGTCCTCCAGCTTGAGACTGCATTGGTCTCCTTTCGCAACGATTCGAAGCCGACCTGTCCAGTCTGGTGCTCCAAGATTCCAATCAGCTGCTCTATTAACCAGCAATGGGTTGACAGTTAAAATACACATCCATGGACTTGATAAATCTACTTTAATGATTGTTAGGCTTACCTGTATCCTCTATTTGTAGTGCGAGGAGGAATTTTAAAAACAAACACTTCTGATTTAACTAGTAATACGTTTTCATAGTCTTCCATGATAATTCTTATTCGAGATCGCAGCTGGACTGACAAGAAAAAAAAAATAGTTTCTTTGACTTCCGGCAAGTCCACCCACCAAAACAAACCTTGAAAGGTGGTGGATGGATAGCTGACGTCAGCTCTGTAACATGGCACCTAAGGATGCCGCTTTCCAAAACGCTCTGTGAATAGCGAACAGCTTTTCGGAACCCGTGAAATCACGATAACGAGAGGAACGGGGGTACCATATTAAACTGGTATAGTTTCTGTTTGACAACCTAACACCTTTTAGTTAAATTACCTCAAAAATAAGCTAGTTAACAAATTTTCTGAAGAATTAATCATAAAGACGGAAAGTAGCGACGCGGCACACGCGCAAATGTTACCGGTCTGCTAATGCATATTTTTATTTCTTGCCTTTAGCGTGGTAATTAGCGCGTAAGATCATTCTCAAATTTGTACAGATAACTTATAGTGTATACTATTTGTAAAAATAAAATCATGCAGTTTTGTCAGCGCTTTGGAGGTTTTGATAGTTCATTGCGTGACGTAATGACCCTCCGTAGCTGGCATTGGCGCTCTTCGAATTGAGGAGGCACGCGATGTTACGTCACGACATTTTCGAACTGTGTATGTAAACACAGTCTCAGTGACAGTCTTTACGTAACTGTTTTCGAGGAGTTGTATTTGCCTGCACTCATTCTGTACAGTTTTAGTGGACTCCCCATTTAATAAGAAGAAAGTGTAAAAATCCATTTTCTTCTTTCCATGTTAAATAAGGTTGCGTACTATTCAGTATTAACTTTTTGCCGTGGCACATATTATTCTACAAGGATGATTTCCAATCCAGCAATTACAAAGGAGTCCATTACAGTGACTTCGGTTCATGGAGGCTCTGCGTCTGAAACTACAATTGTTACTGAAGTAGTTGACATTGGAGGTAAGCTTTCTATTTCGTTATTATATGCAATGAAATTAAATGGACTTGCATTTTCCTCGTGTAGCTATGAGAAAACCATATAAAGCATCTCATCAAGCATTCCTGGAAAGTGACCTAGTATCCAAAGAGCCATTTCGTCAGTTTCAAGAGTGGTTTGACGAAGCGTGCAACACTCCTGGCATACTAGAAGCTAATGCGATGTGCTTATCAACAGCGACCAAGTACAGAACATCTCTATATGCGAGTTGCTAGGCGTTAACCTATTAACTCCTAACTTGATTAGGGAGGGAAGACCATCGGCAAGAATCGTCCTTCTCAAAGGATACGGAAAGCTAGGGTTCCGTTTTTTCACAAACTACGATAGTCGAAAGGGTAGAGAACTGGTATAGTAGCGAAAATCCTAATAGCAATTGATCAAGTTATTAATATTAGGCCGAAAATCCTTTTGCTGCCCTTACATTTTATTGGGAACCACTTGTTCGCTCGGTAAGCTTTATATCTTTCTGTGGCAGGAAGAAAATTACCAGACAATTATACGTTTTGTGTTTGGAATCAAGGTTCGCATTGAAGGGCGAGTCGAGAAATTGCCTACAGAAGACTCTGTGTCATATTTTCACTCGCGGCCAAAATCCAGCCAAATTGGTGCATCCGTAAGTCCTCAGAGTCAGCCGATTGCCAGTAGACAAGTCTTAATCGATAAAGAGATTGAGCTAACGAATCTGTACGCAGCAGAGGATTCCACCGTTCCAAAGCCAGAGATTTGGTAGGAGAAAAACTTTGTGATGTTCGAAACGCATGGTTAATCTTTCGTGCAATTAGGGGCGGTTATCTATTAGTTCCAGAGGTGGTCGAATTTTGGCAGGGTCAGACTACACGCATTCATGATCGAATTCGCTTCCGAAAACCGGGTCAAGGCGAACCTGACGGGATATTAACACACGAAGGAGAAGACGGTTGGATTTTTGAACGTCTTGCTCCATAAGCGTGCAATAATCTGTCAAAACACGTAGTATGTACTGAGCTCAGTGTAGTTTGTAGTTTCTAGCCAACGTTTCATATAATGTCGTTTACGAGAAATAAATATAATTTATCAACAATCTCTTAAGCACCTGTCTGCCTCACTTCAAAGAAAAGCTAGGCACGTAAACTTCATCCCGCGAAAAAAGGAAAACTTAATTTTTCTGCCCTAGGAGAAAAGAGAACAATCTTAGAATTTGGGAGCCGTGAAGTGAGAAACAAAAAGTACAATACAGCACGTAACAGAATTTAAACGGAAACTGGAAGTGACACAGCAATTAACACAGCAACATGGCGCTTCTCTGGTGATTGCATTTCCATTTGATAGACTGCACGTCTGACCTTACAGTACTACTGGATGTGATCATTACTCCTGTTTGGCAGCATATTCGGTGCTTAATTATATCTGAATATGTCCATTTCCACACGTCTACCAGCTTAGTAAAATACAAGAGTATTTTTTACAGTTTTTGTAAAACTTTATTTTTACACAACAAATGTCTGCATGCCTTGGACGCGTTTTATCTCCAACTGATCCTGACTATGAACGTTGCCCAGAGAATCACAGGACCAATATTAGACGCGAGTGAAGCTGCATAACTGCTTTGTAACACTATTTGTGTAGTGCACTCTTCGAAGTCTTCCTATAAGAGAGTACCAAGAAATGTCAAATGAAGTGCTAAATTGTTTTATGGATGCAAATTTACGTAATCCACTTCGGTCACCGCGCAAAAATGCACTTGCCGACAAAGCGCGCTGCAAGGTGGCAGATCGTACCGCATGACGCTGTTCACCGTATAATACTTGTGGAAGACGTAAGGGTTACTAAGCAAGGCCTGCGCTACACTGTGTAACGCGAAAGGACTCACGTCAGGCAAATGATACATTCTGCTGAAGTTGTAAGCTAATCGCCAATCTGCCCGGCCACTCCAATTGGCTTCGGATAAATTTAAGTAATATTGCGCGTAGTCCAACACCTCCAGGAAACCAAGACAAAATGAAATAGATAAATTTTAATTTTTCCTCTTCATAATTTCATTGACATTTTAATTACTTGTCCTGTATCGGTATTATACTTGACAAGCCGTATTGCAGGGTTGTTTGGTCCAGTTCCTTCCGCCAAATTAGGTTCTCGCGGAGTCACAGCAGGGGAGAGTAAAATCCATGACACCGGCCGCCCTAAAGTTAAGTAGTTTACACTGCCACGGACACATTTCAAAATGCGCACATGTATAAAATACCACCGTGAATCAAGTTAATTGGACACAAAACATATGCGCATGGGCCTTGGACCTGGGAAGTAAATTCTACTTTTCGCGCTGAAGGAATTACCTGCTTCGTCATAAATCACACGGAAACTGTCAGTGTGAGCGTGGCCGTAAAACTGACCGACGATGACGTCTGCATAATTTCGGATTAATTGGAGGTACCGCCGATTAAACCGCTCTTGGAACCAGTGCAACCCTTGTCGTGTGTAATGCCGTTCATAGATGCCAGGGGGCACGTGCCCAAAAATAAAAACCTATGATTGACATGGAAAATTATAAATCAAAAGTTGCAAGTGGAAACTTTCAGACAAGTCAATAACTCAGCAAGGTGGGCAAAGAAAAAAAAAATCGTACGAAAGTGCAATAAAGTGGCGCTCTAACTTTGTTACTCGACTTCAGGGAATGAAGTTTCTGGGTTTCATTTAGCAAGTCATTAACACAGGTCTTTAACAACAAAACGGAATACACGAGCTCTCTGTTAGCCGCTTAACATTAAGTAGCTTAAGGGGTACCGGTAGTGAGCACTGAGTAACTTTATCCCCAAAAAATCTGGGATAGCTTACGTGTGAATCCCCACTAACCGTGCATGCAGGCTTTTATTGACTATGACTGCGGCAGGTATGTCCATACATTCCTTTTTATTGTTATGAGCTACACAGAGAAAATCAGTACACAGTACTTGTTTGCAAACCTTGGCCTGGAAATGAAAGCGCTACAGAAAAATGCTTTCGAACTGGAGGTAAATATTGTTTTAAGCAGGCTTACCGTGCCTTTTCTTCGCCTAGCCCTCAGTAGGATCCCTTCCAGCCAAGCAAACTGGCCACCAGGATCGGGATCCAAGCTACCAGAAGTAACTTGGTTGACCTCTGAGTAAAGATTGGTGTTTAGGGCAACCAGATGAAGTCGGACACCAGCCTGGTCAATAACATAGTAGCCACCTACGTTGGAGAACAAACCCGCAAAATTACGATCCGTTTTTACTGCGCTCTCCATACGATGCTGGAGACAAGAGAGAAAATAACTCAGATTATCGTGCCTTTTCGGAATGACGCCTCGGCTTCCGGGGGAAGCCAGAAACGCCATAGGTTGGCTAATTCGTCATATATGGAATCTGCATTTGGCGGTAATTGGGCCCGTGGAAAGACGTCAGCTCCACCAACAGCGGGATAGATAGCGGTGCCCGGAAAAGTACGTTTAAGAAGCAACGTGACAGCTTCTACAGCTCCCTGGACTCGCGCAACTGCGTTGTTCCCGCTCCCTGACCAGCGAGCTGCTGAATCTCTAAAACGACAGAAAAAAGGGAAATGGGCATATTTTCTAAATAAGACAAGACAAAAAAGGAATCGAACGTGGTATAGCATTCCGACAAGAAAAGCAATTTCCAAAGGAGAAAAGTTAGTTCGGTTATCTAGCGCGCTACGCGTAAGTGTTTTATCCTTTAAGCTGAAAGGGCATGAAAGCAGATTAGAGAGGTTAAAAAAAATCTACTTGTGGGCTGCATTGCAGTTGTCTCTTCCCACAAGGTATAAGGACGCTCTAGCAAAAATCTCGGACAATAAAAGGAGGTAATGTGTACGCGTACCCTGTCCACAAAATGAACTCGATTTCTTCTCCCGTGATCTCCTTCATCTTCTCTACGGCAGATTGCACCAATCTCCAGGGAGAGTCACATCGGTAATTACCGAACCGATCGTTCTGATGGAGACTCGGCTTTCCGGAGCTGGCCGAACTCGACGAACACACTAGCAAAAATGTATGAAGAAAAGCAATTAAATCGAAATGGGGAAGACCGTATTTAACTTACTACTTCTATCTCCTTGGTGGGTAGCATTAGCGTCATAATGGAAATCAGTTACGTGCCAGAAATAACCTGTAAAACAGGACAAGTGTTACATAAAACAGACTAGGTTTTTGCGATAAACACAACTATTCCTAAAATCGTACGCGAGTATATACTTGAGAGACAATCTAGACAATTTCACCCCAACTCTCTAGCCTTCTATTTCTCAGCCAAAAATAAAAGGATTCCGCAGGACCATATTGCGCGGTATTAAAAACTTATAAGTTTCATAAGGGAAGGAAGGTACGTGGAGGTAACGACCGTTCTTATCTAGCTATATTTACGGATATTTGGTCACTTACTGCCGCCGGTTTTCTTTCTTGGGTGAACAGTAGTACTGACTTCATCTCTACTGTGCTCCGTTTAGTCTACAGTAAAATTTTTTAAATCTGTGCTATCCCACCTTACACAGATTTACGTTATGACTTGGCTTCTTCAAGCCGTTTTGCTCTCTATTGTAAGTCTTCCCTGGCGATAGACCTACCTAGCGGAAGACTTTCATTCGGACTCGACATTACGCTGGGATTGCGCACCCCAAATCTTATTCCCCATGTAATCACCATTTCCCCACTCTTCACTAAATGGCGCCCCCGTGGTTGCGCATTACTACAAGAAGATTTTTGCATTAACTGTTATGTGACGAGATAGTATCCAGTGGAAAGGAGTATCAAGTTATATGATCCTCGTCGTCTACGATAACTTAAGCGGGTCAGTGGCTCCCCCCTTTAGTGGCAAAGGCTTGGTGGCACACGTATGGACTCTTATGGAAGGGTCCATGTGTAATTTTGCTTTTATTAGCTTTGCAAATGTAATAAACCATAATTTTACGACACATGCCGTGTCTGCTTGCTAGCTATTTGTCCGCTACTCTCGCATTAAAATGCAAGCCTTCTTTGCGAGACATTGGTCTGCGTTTTGACAACGCCGCTAGATTCCAAAGAGTTAATTGGAGAGTCAGTGTTACTCCCGGTCAAGTTGTTTCCATTCAATCAATGTTCGTTGCGTAGGCTATCAATATCACTGACGATTCGGCGCTCGTAAATCATGAGAAAACACGCCAAAGCTAGGGGATCAGGATGACCGAAGGAAATGTAAGCTCCATTGAGATCCACGTATACCGGACAAACAATATTTTTGCCGCTACGGATGCAGTGCCGCTACGGTCCATGGCTTCGCGATAAAGGCTCTCGGGAGCAAAAAACAGGTGCACACGGATTGGTAAGACTGGCTGAAATACGATCTATGATCATTATCTCAGATTTTCGATTAAGCTGCGGCATTAACTTTACTGGTTATAGAGAAGCCCCACATTTTCTCATCTATCGTGAACAAAGGCTTGGGAAAGGACGTAGTGACGCATGGGATTTCCTCGTGAACAACACTTGTCGCCAGATAAATGGTTCCTGCTTAGTTACGGAGTACGTCTTAACCTTCCGTGTGTCTATTAGTATTGATGGAGGGTGAGCTTCTGGCCAATAAACTCTGAGCTCTCTGCTGCCTTTGCCTTGAGAATTATCAAATTTTCCAAACGCTGACCTTTAGACCATAGGACTCTTTATGTGTGCAGTACACTGCAAGTTCAATGGGTCTGTGCCCACCCTTGTAAATCACGCAATTATCATTTTCTATAAAGGTGATCTCCCAGACTAACGTTATAGATCTTTGTTTGGACTCGTGGCAGGAGACGCCGACCGGGACCAGACTACTTTTCCCCTGCGGAACTAGGTGGTATTAAAGGCTTATAGTCACAAATCTAAAGCGTAATCTATGCATTAGATCTACACCAAAGCAAACGATTTTTCGTATCATGCCAACGGTGATAAAATTCTCAATGACGTTTAAGGGATAAATTGACATAAATATGCATGTTACGTACCATACGTAACATGCATACGTAACGTGCATACGTAACGTATGCATGTGACTTGTAATTGGCCAAAGGTTATAAAATATTTTCACGTATGCGTAACGTTATTATTATTATTCAAAGGAACCAAACAAAGATCCACTAGTCGCGGAAATTACTCTGTCGAAATACGAACTTAGCGCCGAACCGTGTCATGTTGGAGCCTTGCGTGGAACTGGCAATTACATTTTTTTCCCATCTATTATTTATTTATGTCCTACAATTGACTACTCGCTTTAATGTCTTAGCATTAAATGTAGCTCAAAATGTATGCTCGAGTAAAAGAAAAGAATTAAGGACTCGAAGTTTTAATTTTCTTTCTGAAGCAGTTACAACTTCTACAATTATGTCGTCCCATTGTCTTTATGTTACGCTTTTTTGTGCACGTTCCAATTAGAAAAGTTTACAGCTTGTGTGTAAGGTACGATATCACGGTAATAATAATTGTACGCTTTACTGAAGTTGGGAACTCTTATAGACCCACTCCCTCTTAACTTTTCCCCCGATCTTTCAAGTGGAAGCGCCAAGCCTAAACACATAATAAGAGGCACGCTGTATTAAAATGGAAAAATGTAGTGTTGGAGCAAAGCTTGCATACAGGTAGTCTGTAATAGCTCTTAGTATAGCTCCTTAGCTCGTCTATGTTCATTATCGGTGGAGCGACTTATACTGACACGTAATTAAGGCGACAGGTAGGACATGCACGTAGGATTAAAAAGTAAATAAATGCGAATTAATGGAAGGAAATTTTATAAAAACTTTCGACTACCTTTTGGATAATTACAACGATTAGGTTTATGCGAGTGCTCTGTGCAAGCTTTCCACAATTTCTTGAAACATTTCAGACAATCCCTATCTGAAATCTACATTTAATTTTGCTACCAGTCAAAAGTGGCTTCCTCGAATTTCTTATCAAATGTATTTACACCAGTAGCTTCTTTAATATTTCGTTGTGATACCTTATCATTTCAAGTTTTTAGAACATTTTGGCAATATTTTTGAAATATGTTCATTATATGTTTTGGTATTTTAAAATTATTTTTTTGTGGGGGAAGGAAATAATTTATTTTCACTACCTTGCGTAACTATATATTTCAAGAATCTCATACAATTTCCTGCAATGTAATTTAAAGTAATAGTTTCACATTCGCGAATGTGGAGTCAATACAAAAGTAAGTAAAATAGCGAACTGCGCTCTTAAAAAGATTAAGCTAACACGGTCATATTTTTCTTCGGTATTGTATTACTCGTGACACTGAAATATACTCGTATGTGAGGATTCCTTTGCAACCATGATTTACAAGCTTTCTTTCTTTCTGTAGGTGTTATTTTTCTCCTGTGCCTCTTGTGTTGTTTCCCTACAAGAGATGAGTTGAAAAACGTAAACGCTGCTGTGGTAGGAAATTCGATAGCACGGCACCGGAAAAAGAGACTGCCATGTAATTTAACTCCTAGGATACGTTTCTGGGATGAATCTAACTTAATTGGTAGCTTGTCAATGATAATTATCGATCCGTTTAATAGAACAGCTCCCAGAGAAGAGTTATTGCAATAATAGCGACATTCAGAAATACTCTCCGAAGAAAAATTAATTTGGGTCTAAATTGTATGGAGCTCATGGGAACCTGTTCGGGTGTAATGGCTACGTTGGCCAACTGCCTTTATTGTTGGTCGTGAAATAAAATTAATTGCTAGCCCGAATACTGACTGCTGCACTACTTAATATAATGTGCACCTGCCTTTCTTTTCAAAAGCCTGAAAATCATTGCTCGTAAGGTCATATTCCGTTTACAGTTCGTTTCGGCTCTCGTTCTCTTTCCGTAACTTGGAATTGGCGTACGTTGCCATGTTTCACGTCCTCGCACTCTTATCTCACACCCCTTTTAAAATGAACTTCAGGTACCGCACCTCCCGGAGGTGCTTTTAACAAGCGGAGAAGCGAGGGGTCGCCTCATTTATGTTTGCATCCCAAGCGGCTTCTTTGTCTTCATATTGTAAACACTTGAGTCTCCTAATTTAAGCGCGTGTTGGAACTTCGTTTTTCTTTTCGAAACAAGTGTCTAGAAGGTCGTGACCTTACCGGATATTAGCTTTTTTCTTCAACAAAAAAGCAACATCTCGGGGAGGTACTCACTTCCCTCGCAACACCTTTGTTTCCCCTGGGCAGGCACACCCCTCAAGTTAAGAACCAGACATAGTGCGAATTTCCTCCAGTGCATTTTTTCCCTTATTCTCCGCCCTGAAAGTAAAATACGACGGCCCTTTTCACTTAACGCAATTTAATCTCAAGTAAAGCACGCATTCTTCGCCAAAGAAATCTCATAGATAGTGGCGTAATGCGGTATTCCACGTCCTTTAGCTGCAACCGCTTTGGAACGCACTTTTTCTTTATTTACAGACTGAAGAGCATTTGAGCACTTGAGGACTTCGATGTTTTAACAGGAAAGTAAAACGAGCTACTAACTCAGCTCTTGCTTAAGTAGAATACCTAGAATACCTCTTATCAGTCAACACTTAAAGCAGTCACTAGTTTAACTGAACATGCAGTCATTTTTTTTTTTTTTTTGCAAGTCAATTATCCATTTGTACATTGTCGGAGGAAAGAAAATATCTCACAAAGGCTTTGATTACAGCCAGTATACAGACAGTATTTTGGAAAACAAATTTAGCAAGAACTTCACTCATTATAATTTTCTCAAGGTTCAATTGGTGATGTCATTAGTGTCTCCTTCATCGTAATCACTAAAGAAACGTACCTTTTTACGCTGTTTAACTGTTTGCTTTTTGTTTACCATAGTTGGGGACAATGGATTGAAAAGTGGCAACGATACGTGATACGCATTCAAATGAAACTGAAGGCGTCGGAATGTGGTGATCACAGAGAACTAGTAATTAAGGTATATTGGGTTGAATACCGGACGACGTATAGTAAGTTTTCGACAAGAATATTGTTTTGTTTAAATAAATATATGGTTTATATATAGTTTTATGCAAGTATTACAGCAAAACATTTAGATTTCAAGATTATTTTTGAAACATTGCTTGTTTTTTTGTTCCCGTAGCCGTATTATTCACCGTTTCGATTATCCGGTGTAAGAGCAAGTTTTGCAGCCAACAGTTAGGCGAGCTTGTACTGTAATAAGAGTTCGTAGCTTAAACGATTATTCAGTACTGCCATATCTGCAAAGTTGAATGTCGACAAGTTTGGGCCTTTATGCTTCTACCCGCCCACCAACTGACCAATGGGCGACAGAGCTATTCGCGCTATTCCAGGCCGACAAGAGAAAAATAGCAAAGCGACGGAGGAAAAAAGCCATCACATCCTAAGATAGCGATTACAGTTAAAAATGGAACATTAGGCCAGCAAAGAGCAAATGCTCACTTTAATTACAAGAAAGAAAGAGAACATTAGATAATGGTCAGTAGGAAACAATAAAATTTTTACATTAAGTTACTTATACTTTTATAGCAAAAGTTATCCTAAAAAATAGTGAACCTAATTAGGTTTCACTCGCAAATCATCCCGAATCTCCTATCGAATCGTTGCTGTTTCTTTAGTGACAAGAACGGATGCAATAGTGGGCTATCCACCGGCGGTTGAATAGACATCATTGGCCTATACCAATAACGCATGATCTGACCTCTGAAAGCAATCGCGGAGGAACAATTGAGAAAGAATGTTTTCTTCGTTTGAGCAATCCAGATAAGGGGACGTTTTCACAACATCAATGTGAAAGCACTTTCGTTCTGTAAATACTACGCCAGATACTTTTAGCAAGCACGAAAAATAAGAACCGTATTCATGGAAGCCGCTCCGATCAAGGCTGGCCGGCCTGTGAAGTGGATCCTCCAACTTTTGAACTCAACTTCGGTCTTTAGGTCCCCCACGCCACAGAAAATCTTGACTGTTTGAGAAATGGTTAACCAGAACTGATTTACTGGTATTGGATGAGTAATACCCATGACTTCTCGGCTAGACGGCCAAGTTTGTGGCCTCCTACTTTGTTAGTCCAACAAAACAAACTAAGAAGTAAATAGTTCTTTTTGCTTCTGTGGGTATAAAAAAGGAGAGAAAAAATGTTGTTGCATAGCCAGGTCGTGGGCGAAAGATGGGGAGACAGCCTTACAAAGTGCCAGCTGCCAACGTTGGTACCCGTCGTGGAAGACAAAGAGACTATCGCACCAAACGTAGGCAAAACGACACAAATTATTACTGTCACAATAATGGGTTAAAGCACTTAAGTGCAGCACGTTGTAAGTAAATTCAAGGTCGCAAAACGAAGCAGTAGCACCGGCACATATCACACGCCAGTTATTACCGACTTCAGTGCTAAGGTTTCTTTCAGGAGAAAATTGGTACCACATATTGAGTTTACAGTACACAGTACAATGCTACAGGACTCGGCGCACTTAACCCAGTACATTAACTACATTAAAGGTAAATGCCTTGTGCTTTGCTCGGCCAAGGCTAAACCAGGCGAGTATAACGAAGTCAGAGTCAAAGGAATTTTCTTTATGCAACATTTACGTACAGAAACATGAAAAAGCTGACATCGTCCAAGACAGGAGCTAAACAAAGCGGAATAAGAGCAAAAATGAAGAAAGCACCCATACTGTGTTCCAACTTCAAACATATTCAACGACTCCACGCAAACTTGTTTTGTTAGATTGAGTCAGAAATTCGTTAACCGTAATCGGATGTAGTTGCGCTAAAAAAGAGAGCTAAAATAAAGAGCTCTTGCAATTGGTGAATGACACACTAGGAATAACTTAGGAAGCTGGGCAGAATACATACCAGAGACATTTTATGCCAAAAACTGTGAATAGAGGAATGCAGTCGCACTATTATGAAAGTTTACTGTTTTTGGTGCGAAATACGGTGCCGTGAAAACGACTCGCAGTAAACGAAAAAATTCAAACAAACGCGATTGCGGCTCGATTATGCTGAGGCGCGCGAAAGATAAAAAGGGCGGGAAAGCATAAGGGAACAGATGAACCCTTTTGTAAATGACTTTGCAGCTACATGGTTCGCGTTTATTTAAGCAATTTAATTCTTGTCAATGTGGAGATATAACCGCGGCATTCAGGCCGGTAGCAGACAGCAAAACCATTGTTGCTTCAATCGCGCTTGCAATATAATGTCTACCCGGCGGGGAATGCGATCTTAAAAGTGAAAAAGGAGCTTCTAACTTAATCGCCAATCTTGAGAAAGTGTAGTGACGTACGACATTTAACGCGTACTGCAACTATTTTGTTGTAGCCAAGTCAATTAGTTTTTCTACTTTATTTCTCTTTTCCCTTTGTTCGCGTTGTTGGACAAAGGACGTATAACCACAGAGACGCAGGCAAAAGAGTTCGTTTCATCTATTCAGAAGGAATGGCTTTAATCCAATTGGATTTAACGCGTAAACCAAAATGCTGTACATAAAAGAGACCAGGCAAGATGGAAAGCTACTTTTATCCAAATTTCTTCAATTACTTTTCTAAGTCACAACAGTCATCCCGCAAGAAGGTAATCCTTTTAGTAACCTTTGCAAAAGAAATTCACTCTACTTCTCACATTTTATGTCAGATCAACACAGGCACTCGAATGCACATGCATTGTAGCGTGTTTCAGATTAAAAAATACTTTTTGTGTCGGCTCGTATGGCTCAGACTCCAATGAGTGAAATGTCTCACTTCACGTGTCAGTTTTCTCAATGCGTATTCATCATTTGTTCTGCGTCCATTACACGCATATGAACTCAAAAAGACAAAGTTGCAGCCTGAAAGGAAATATTTTTTACACAAATGTCTCAGTATTAATAAATTAGTCTATTGGCTCTAATTTTGACGTGTTTCTCCCTTCAGAACCGCCATAATCTTTCTTACTATGTTGGAGTAATATTCTTTTTCATCGCTGATATTTTTCACACCCGTTAATTAATCTATTGTTCAGTAGCGCCACTTGCCGAAATGAACCGTTGCCATCTTAAGACCGAAATTAAAAATTTTGCTGACGTTTAAAGGCACCATTACCATTGCTTAGCATAAAAGAATGGGGAGAATTTCCTCAGTGCCCTAAATTTGTGAGCTCAAATTTTTGTAAGGTGGAAGTGTTGGATGGTCAATTTACAAAAGAGAACGAAGTATTGCATAGAAACAGAGATTTCTTTCTTCTTTGGAAACTCAGATAAGTAAATTCAGATTGTCCCTGCACTTATACACGCTTATGTAGGTAATTATGCGGCGCTTTTCTTAATCTAAACAATGTAAAGGTTATACAAAGAACGTGACAATATAACACACCACCGGCAGCACCCAATCGCAATTCAACTCTGGCCGTTTTTGTCGGACGTCAGGAATACACCCTGCCGACGTGAAAAGAGTGTTGACGTTCTCTTTCATAGTTACGTATTGTAACACAAAGGAAAATCCTGTTCACTTCTGGGGTCGAATATTGTGTATATATATGTATAAAATTGGCATCAGGAGCAAAGATAGATAAGAATGTGTGCCCTTGGAAATGTACCAATAACTCTATAAAAGAGGTCATTAACTTAGTAATTTAGAACAATTACAAGCCAAACTCGCAGGACAAACGCAAAAAAGACGAATAAAATGGGCGATATCGCAGCATGTCAGTTCGCTTTCGCTGAGGAAGTCTCTCGGCATCGCTGCAGTAAGACGACTCAAGGGTATTGTCCGCGACCCCCATAAGGACTTCGGATTGTTGCTAACGAGACAAGGACGGGCACTGTGCTAACGTGGCTATGGCCAATAGGGCTGGCTGATAGTCATTAGAGCAAGAAGAGAAACTAGACGAAAGGGGTAGATAGATTCCCGTCGGGAAGTGAGTAATCACCAAGTACGTAACGGCAATTAAACAACGCTTCGAAAATAACATCCTATGCTTGTGAACGGAGTTGTCTATCGGTATGAAATACTTATTATGCAAACAACTAAGTTTGGTACATACAACCAAACGTGGAAGCGATAATTTGTTCGGAGGTTGGCACGTGTAAAGCTGCGCTCGGCAACTTACATTTTAAGTAATCAATAACAAGCCAGGTGCAGGGTCAGTTCCCACTTGCTCTTGCATGGGTTTGATCGACGATCCCTCTTGGTTCACTTCTCCAGCCTTTTTCGCACACTATTTGTCCGACAATAAATGTTATGAGTTACATGGTCTGCGCTACGAAAGTGCATAATGGAACAAATGTGGGGCGCACGATAGTATCTTGCCTGAGTGCCATTGTATCTTTCGGAAAATATGTTTCTTTTTTTTTACGACAGGAAACTAATTGAGAGCCTAGCAGGTTTCACAACTTATTCTTAAAAGCACCTTCTGACCTGTGGGTCTATTTTTCCATCCTAGTGGCCTGACTCTATTTAATATTAATATATCTTTTCTGGTTGGATACTGCTGGCATTTGGCTTTAATGGGTGCTGATCTCTGTTTTTTCTCCTTTGGTATTCTTGCGGGTTCCTGGTCTCGTTCTGTAACAGTGTTCTTATGCACGGTATTGTCACCTAGGATTTTTTTCCTATTACGACTACATTGTTCAATTACTCAGATTGAAGTTTTCTGTTTGCCAGGGAATGGAAAAATTTACCCTCACACTCGAACACACCCAGCAGCAGGGAAGTGTGACGAATGAGGCTTCCCACAACCTTGTTACATTCTCATCTCTAGGGTTCTTCCATCCTGGATAATATTGTTGGGATTTCAAGTGGTTTCGTATTGGACACACTAGAAGAAAACGAGACCCGAAGTGGAGAGGAACAAAGACTACCGCAGATGCTCCAGATGGCAGATTTTTTCCTCCCAAGTTACCCGTTTTGGAGTGCGTCTTCGTTACAAGCATTACTGCTGCAGCATTTTTGCACGCTGCTTCATGCTGAGTAACTTTTAAAGGGGAATCTCAGCCTGGTGCTGTGCACTTTAAAACGACCTGAAGGTGGACCTCAACATGACCACACGGCACGACTTCTATTGTTTACGTTGCCTTACGAAAATTGAAATGGATAGCATGAGCTTCTAATTTACCAGAAAATATTCAGTATAATTATACGTTCTCGGAGAATTAGATTTATATTGCTCGTTAAAAAAATGTACACTGCAAGACCCTGAAAAGAACATAATAATTTGCCCAGATATTGATAATTATTTAACCAAATAAACAATTAAGGTTTACATTTACGAATTGGTTCATTCCTCTATATTTATAAGTACATCCTTTTTGTTTTTTATGCATCGGTCGACTTAAAGCAGATTTTCATAGATCGGTCTATTGAGACTGGAGAAGGGATCCTAGTATGCATTGTTGTGCACGAAAGATTGATGTGCAATGGCTGAATACGCGAACGGCGGACCAAATGACGCGTCTAATAAAGTACAATACTCAAAACAGCGCGTAAAGCAAAAATAAGCGAAGATATGGAAGCCTTGCAGAAAATTTAAAGCAACTAACAGTACAAAGAGACGCAATTAATCTCCGAGAGGCTGATTTGCTCAATGAAGTCTTTCAGACAGGAAAGAAGGAGCTGTTATATTTCCGGTAGACTGGGAAACTTCAACACTCCTGTGAGCTCTTTTTTTTGTAATTTGATATAAACTGAACAGAGTCTCTTGCCACGTATTGGATTTTATCAACTACAAACGAAATAAGACCTTTGTTACATGAACCTTACTCCATTTTACCGGCACAGTGTAACCGGGGAGAACGTGTGAGGACTGAACCTTCTTGCTTGGCAGGCTGTGACTCGGCCCACTGCGCTGTTCAGCTAAAATATTCTGAATACTTACTCAGACATGTGTGGTATATTGAATTTGCTTTAAAGAAGAAAATTTACAAATTCTGTCTGTACTTTCGTTAAAGCGAGTCACCGTTCTGTGAAAAAAAAAAAACGGTGTAAGAAAAGTGTTAAATTGCAAAATGCAAACTGTGTGCTGTGTAAAAATAAAGCCTTTCGACACAATCCCTTTTCATTACCCTGTATACTGTGGTCATACAAGCTTTGTCGTTGTGAGACGGAAAGCTCATTTTCTTACTTTTGTCTTTAAATTAGAAAGTCTACATTTTGAAATATATTGCTGCATATCACAGTGAAAAATTAATAGGAGAAAGTGTAACAGGTTTTGGGAGCGCTCAGGGTCCAAAAAACACGGCGGTCGTCAGGCCTAATGACCATTCTCAAAGATAAAGTACGAGTTTGAATGGAATCATTCGCAGCGAGGGCTGGCGAGGTCCTGCTGCTCTTCCCGTCTGGCCAGAACTTTCCTTCCAACAGCAATAGTGCCCCGGGGCCTGTTGGTGAAGTGAGGAAAAGGCACTTGTCACCATCTTTAAAAGTCTCCCACCCATCTACTCGTGTATATTCGTCCTTATCACGCCCTTTTGCAGCTATAGAGCCGGCGAGTCGAAAGTCGATCAGCCAACAAAACGATCTGGTACTGGAGCGCGAAAAAAAGGGGGGCAACGGTTGAATCAGTTTAGTTCCGTACTGACTTGCGACTAGCAGAAAAAGATCAATACCGGCAACTGCACAATGACACCTTTCCAGGATAGTTGTTATTTTTTATTTCATGTTTCATTTTTTATTTTCGCCAATAACAAATGATGAGCGAGCATATTGAAATCAAGTTGCGCCAACACAAAAGAAAAGAAAGTTTGGGTAGCTATGGCAAAATGTTCGCTAAGGCTAACAATACCCTAACAATATCCGAGTTAGAAATTATTGCTTTTTGTACACTTTCAATGTCTTTTCACATTCAAATAACATTTTTTCTCCAGGGATACATGTGTTCAAGTTACTTTGTACTGATCGAAAACAAAAAGCAGATAAAAATGGAAAAACGTGCATTCGAGTGTCGTTTAGACCGCACTTCGCCGTACGTAAATTAGCCCACTGCCCTTCTGTTTAATCTCGGGGGAAAACACACACAAAAGTGATGGCTTCCAGATATTTTTTTCTTAAACCTTTCATTCCTTGACGTTTTTTAACCACTAGATTTTTCGCTCTTAGTCAAGATTGTCCTCCATGTAGAAAATTTACACAAGCTATCCTTGGAAATGTATATATTTGGGCACCTATCTTCATCAGTTTTTTAAAAAAGAAAGTTTTTTAATATTTGTTTTTCTTTCTGAAAGTGTCGCAATTTTCACGAAGTCGGCACGCAATTTTCTGTGCCACTCGGCCATAAGAGGCTTAGATTTACAGTGGGCTTAAAGAGCAATCATCCAAGATTTTCGCGACTCTGAGCCTCAAACAATCTTGGAAGAACGTCATGTAAATCAGGAAGGACGAACTCTACATCCTTAGTGCTGCAAGACACGCAAGTTTCTGGTCAAGAGAACTGTGAAGGTAGAAAAGAGCGATGCTGAAATCTCAAACCCATAATGAGTAATAGCTGGCAAAAACGACAGTAAAGCCAAATAATATGACACTGGTGTGGCATTTATGCAGCACTATGCCCGTTTAGCCTATGTTTGCAGCACATGTGCAGCGAAACGCCTCCAAGACACCCGGAATATGGCTATTTTTACAGAGAGAAAAAATGTCGCCACTGTCCTCTTTTGGGGTTCTTCCAGCAAGGTATACTACAGTTCCTATTTATTTGGATGTTTGTGAACGATTCGTTACGGTTAATCTATCTCAAAAGTCACATGTGTTACTGGAAATGCCGATATTTGTCTCAGTATATTGAGACAGCATGTCAAACGACTGTTTATTTCCAAGAGCATACCAGAGGACCTGTTATTTGTATTACGATGACCCTTACGGAAAAGAATAGAAACTATTTCGTGCTAATAGGTGACGAAACTGCTGTAGGCTATACGCATTTTTCGCCTCTCGAAAATCCGGCGATTCGTCGGTGAGAAAATTGTGCACGGAGTAAAGGCTAAGTATCCGATCTGATCTATTCTGACACTTTTCAGTTACAGTAGTATCTTGGTACATGAACCCTTTTACAATGAATTAACGACTATGCTGGACAGTTTGTAACGTCCCGTGTTATGTAATTGTAAAGAAAATGAGAGGGATAACACACTTCGGATATACTGAATCTTTTTTATGTTCGCGAGAGGTTCCTTATAACGAAGTTGAATGAGTTCACGTTTTAGAACTAAAATTTGGATAATTTTACCTGGAACAATGATAAATGTGCCAGTTACCACTTAACTTACTCTGCAGTTAAAATCTTATTATTTTAACCTAGAATACATGTTTAAGCTATTGCATATAGTTCCTACCGCTCGTTCTCTCCCACCATCTTTCCAAGTTTTATATAGTCATATACTGAATGTCGATTTCGCGAGAATTAATAAGTACCGCCACTGCTCGATATTCTTTGCTTTTTTTCTCTGGCGACGCTAAGAAAATCGAAAGGTGGAACTTTTAGCATTCAACCGGGGCTTGTTACGTCATCGATTCCATTACCTGTGTTACCCGAATTCTATCAATTATATAAAAAAGTAGAAAATAAATATAGGTAATGCGATTACATAATCCTTTTTCAACAAAAAGCGGCTTACTCAGAGATTTCTTACCGCTACTAGGTGCGTGGATAAAGTTATCCTGACATAATTCGATTCGTGATGGTATAGTGCAGAGTTTGCGGTACTGGCCAGCTTGAAATATTGACACGTGTATGAAATTATCCAAGAGCTAGCTTTGCAGTGTACATGGAATTAGTTCCACTGGTAGATACGACAACCTCCGTCAAGCTGGCAATAAATGGAGGGTAACTAGGAAGTAGTTATTGTTACCGTAATTAAAATATTACGTGCTTGCTGTTCCGTCTTGGATACACCGTTGCTACTTCGCTTAAATGAGGGTGTTTCGCGCGTGACAGCCCGAAAAGCTAGCATGCGGTACCTAGAGTGTTTTCTAGCGAAGAAATTACGACAAGTAAAAGCTGAGAAATCCACTGACATGGTGCGGAGTAGTGAAGAACAGGTGTTACGGGGTACGAAGTGAACGTGGTAACAGGTGAAATTTTAATGAATAATCCTTATGGAGAGAAAAGCCAGCATTGTTAGAGTTATGTTTGTAAAAGCCTTAAGTTCTGACTGTTCGTAGTATTTGTCAATTCTTTCCTATTTGTCTGAGTCGCTATAAACCAATGGAAGTGAATAGAGCATAAAACCTCAGTAACCTGTATACGTTGGCAAGCTATCGTAGAACTTACACATGCTCTTTCGTGCTACTCAGCTATGCCCGAAGCCTTTTTGTTAACCGATTTGGAAATAGGCAATCATATAGCGGATTTTTTTTTTCTGACAACTAAAAATACAAAGATCATCAAATTATTGTTACATGTCAAGCTTACCAATTCCAGCCTGAACTCGCACGATGCTGTTATCTGCAGTCAGCCAGACCAGCAACAATGTCCAAAAACACGTTGCCATGACGATGAAGTAAGAAAGTAAGGCAGGTCTCGCTCTTCGGATTTCTTTTTCCTTCTTCTGGGTCCTTTAAGCCATCTGCAGATGAAAATAAAAATGCATAATGAGATCATAGCAATGCCACAAAAATGTCTTTCCTAAAGCCTTATAGGACTGTCAAATTGACACGTCATAGCCGCATTCTCCAGTTTATTACATAAGCACTGACATGTGACATTGACATATTTTCGAAAATCGTCCTGGAGCTAAGTGCAAATGCGATGGCGGCCCTTATCATGCACTTCCGTCACAGAAGCTGCCCTGCCACACCAGCGACATGTTGTAAATCTAAAGGGTTTTGTGGTTTCTCCATCACAAACCGATTGCTTGGAAAACGCTGGCTAAGTCAAGCAACGAACGGCGAACAAGCCCGAAAAGACGCGGATATGCGACACTGTTGTGCCGGGAATAGTGGCGAGGGTGACTCTATTGATTGACGGCCGTGTGAAAGTGGCACTTGCCAGTCGCCTCTGGGGAGGAGTCGGCTAAGGCCTGTGGGCCTTCTTGGGTGAAGTTAGCTTATGGCATAATGCGATATTCTGCCACGGGAGTCTTGGCAAAGCGTTGGCCAGGTTGGGCCTGAAAAACTCACCTTGGGTACGCAGTGCACGCGGCCGCGTATTGCAATTACATTGGCTTGCGTTTTTGTCTACGAAAGTGGCGGTGACGATTTCTTCTAGGTTTAATCTCACTTATGGACACCAATTTCCGGTTCAATTAACGTCACGAACACAAAGTGCGATGACTCCTTTAGTCATGACAAAGGATCCCTATTGCACTCCCTTTAATACACGCTACGTCGGCGGTATAAAAACAAGCTAATGTAACTGTTGAAATTGTAATGCTATTGTAACTTAATTATATTGTTATTCTAACTTAGTTACATTGGTATTGTTAATAGATCTTGCATTCGCAGCCTTCTTTATTGAACGGAACGCGCCAACATAGCAAGCCACCGCAAATTGGAGTAAGTAAACCGGTTGAATAATCCAAGAGGTAAGCCAGGCTTCTTTAGACTGCTCCTCTGCTCTCATGTTTCGTTCTTGCCATTCAAATAGGGAATTGCATAGTAGTGCAGTTCTTCTTCGCCTTTTTCATGCATACCAATGCAAGGAACGTCCATCATGTGCCAGAAAGACAACAGACTTTGATTTCTTCTGGTAGAAAACTCGGTTCCAACAAACCTATGAACCGATAGCTACTGCATAAGCTGCTTGCAACGTACTTTCAAATGTAAGCTATATTTCCCGAACTGCTGTTTCGCCCAGGCTATGTTCTCGCAGCTTTTTTTTAAGCAAAACCTTCCAGACTTCACGGCGTCCTCCGTGCATCACGTGAACATTATGTGGAAATGTGAACATTACGAGCAGTGGCAAGTTTGGCAGTTCGGTTCTAGTGCGGAACTAAAAGGATTCGGGTGGACAAACTATTTTTTCTCGGAAAACTTTAAAAGCCTTCACTAAAAATGATCTGATGAACAAAATTAACGTTCTTAAAGCTGCGCCGAAATTCAGGATGTCAGACTTTCCCTACCATAATTTCATCTGCAAGTTGCATGACATGCTAGACAAACCTACCTTCTCAAACTCAATTTCTACTCAAACATGCTTACTTATCACCCACCCGACCTTCCCCTACTTTGTATTACGTCATGTACGTTAGCCAAGAGAAGACTACACTGAAGGTAGTGCATTTTGGCAGGAGTTCCTTCCTCATAAACACTTTTGATGTCAAAGACAGGGATTTCGACACACTAAAGCTATCAATAAAAGTTTTAAAAGGTATTAATTTAAGACAACAGTACTTAGTGGGGTTTCAAGAAACAAGGAAGTGCAGGCTGGGAAGCCATGCCATCTGCGTTTCTGATCCTCGAACAGTGTGAAAATTTTTCTCCTGTACGTTCTTGAAAAGAAATAATCCCAAAGAAATGTAAGAAATTTAGTGAGTTGGCGAAACCAATAGAAGTCCACATTCAGCGTGGAGGTACTTACTGCAAATTAATTAATTTTCAAAAACTGCTTTCTTTTGCAAGGGTGGAATTTATTAGAATCGATTTCCATAAAAGTACAAGATTTTTGCTGAAGAAATGTGAAAATGCAGGAGCCATGCAATGCACTGTTTATTACTTCGTTTCGCGGGCTATGTAACCGTGTGAATTACGTTTAACTTTTTGATTAAAGTAAAGCTAGCAACTGAAAACCTCACGGAACAACAGCATTGAGGCAAACTTCTTTGATTCGTTGAAAGCCACCTTTTCCCACCGCCTAATAAAGCTTTTCAAATTCCTAGCGTTTCCTAACAAATTAAACCTTTCTGTGTCTTCCAGGTAAAAGACCTACACGCACAGTGCCTTACATTTTTCCCCACATCGAAACAAGGTATGAAGCTAGCGCAGAGTGAGATATCGGTTTTCCAGCTAACATGGAGAGATAAAATCCACTTTCAAAAATACGTCAAGCACGAGATTAAACTACAGCTAAAGATAGCCTACGTTAGCTCATCAAATTTTTTGCGTATACTCTTTCAACGAAATTCCTACGCCCTGTATTCTTCTCCTTGTTCAAAACACGGTATTTCTCTTGAGAGGTTTGGAAGCTCACGCTGGTTGATGGATGGAAAAAGTAGCCACAGCTATTTGTCTTGCCCTTAGCTGGAGATAGCAAATTGCTTCCGTCATCGCTGGACAATGGTAACAGACTCGGACTTCACTTGCTTTTACATGAAGAGGCGAATCTAAAAAAAAAAAAAGACTCAGTGATCTAAAGTTTGAAACGTGGAGTTTCGCTTTAAAAAAATGCAAGCGTACAAAGTGCTTGTCTGGTACACCTGCTCAAGACAAAAACCAAACCTGCACCCGGAAACCAAAAACGGATCTGCAAATGTTCCCTCCAGAAACACATGTGTGCCCAGCTTCATGCTGAGCTTTTAAGTCCTTGTTGGGAGCCAGGGGCTTCAAGTTCATCAGGGAGCTTCTCCAATAGCGTTTTCTCTCAGTAGTATTTTGGCTCCTTTAACCTTTTAAGATAAAAGATTCTTTTTTCGAACACGTTCCAAATTCATGGACCTATTAGTCTTAACAAGGACCATAAGACCACAACACAGTATTTCCAAGGGGACGGGTAAAGGGGAGGAAGAGAACAGACGAAGCTTTTAATCATTAATCGCGACGCTAGTTGTTTTGTTTTTGCTTTCTTTTTACCAAGAGCGAAGTAATATATCTATGCATGCAAGGGCTTTTGCTAATTTTGCAGGATCAAAGGTATGCCGTCACGAAACTGGTAATCGGACTTTTCTTTTTGCCAAGTTACTAATTTTTCTTTCATAATTAATTGTATTGCAGCACATATCTGCTGGTGAGCGTGACAGTGTAGTAGCTCATTTGACTACAAGCATGCCAACAAAACTTACTATCTGAAGGCACAAAAAAGAAGAGCTAACTGACGTCAACTGAGGGGAAAGGACCATGTTGTGGCTACTACAGGTTTTTCCGTCACAAAAAGACGGCGACTAGTCGAAAAGGTTGACAAGTTTTGCCTCTCATGTCTTTCGTCGGGTGATAGTCATCTGAACACATCTAAATCAGTAAGTCATGAAAATGATAGTGAATTTATTACATTTGCCTGCATGGCTTTGGAACGGCCTACTAAGGGCAAACACAGGCGTAAATAAATTACGATAAAGTAGCAGAAACCTTTCATAAATCTAGCTTAGGTTCCTTCTGTTTGTCCGTGATTTATGAAACCGATAGAAAGAAAACAGGCGGGATAACGAGATATATAGAAAAAAAAAGAATATAGAATGCTTTCTTGTTGTTTTTTCAAACCATCCACGTATAAACGATCCAAATAAGTGCAACACGTGATGAGCCACGTCCGCAATGCAGGGAAACCCATAAACGGAAACACTCTCCGACCTTTGTTTTCGCCTGCGTAGTCCATTTACTGAGCCGCAGATGTGGCAGAAGTGAAATAGGAAAAGCAAGAGCGCTGCATGTAAGTTAAATTTACATATTTGTTCTCACAGTCCCATTAGGATATACGGAGTCCAGCGAGGTCACTAGAGCGTGGCATGGCCTTAACAAATGAGAAAATAACAACGATATGTAATCAAGCTAAATTTTCGGCGTCAAGAAGTTGGCTTGGTGTGAGGAACCAATGTTTCCTTAAAATAGTGTTACCAACCGTTCATTCGTGCAGCAAACATTTCCCTAACATGCCTTTGACAATATGCGCCTTGCCCAGTAATCGATTTACTTTTGATCATGAGATCTAAGCCATTTAACGTAAAGCAAAATTTAATGCTAAAATACAGTCTAATAATTTTGGAAAAATGAATCAATTACAAACAAAATGGCTGTCAAACAGAGGCTGTCTCCTTATGTCTCTATCGAAGCTTGTTAACGCCATCGACTTCCCTCGTTGTTTGTTCCGGAAAACTAGTATTTTTGGAAAATTTGCATGTGCTTTTAACTCCGTTGTGTCTGTTAGACTTATCATAATAGGTTTATAGAAAATAACAAGAAATTATTTAGATTACCGCTTTAGTGACAGAACATAAGAGTCGTAAGTTAGATTTTTCCAACCGGGAACTTTTTCTTAAAGAAAAAGTTGAGACTCTTGTGAAAAGATTATTTTAGAATCAAAGTGACTGTGTAAAATTCTTGGGCAAATATATAGGTTTACTGAGAATATTAATATATATATCTTATTCTAACGACTTACTGAAGCGAAAATTGTGTAAAAAAAAACGGTTCTTTTGACCTGAGACGGTGATCTGGTTACCGTGTTAAGAAAATGAAGGAGAAGTAGAGGATCTACTATTTTGTCAGCCAGCGTAGAATGTGTAAGTCTGGCTTGTTACAGTGTCGAATTTTAATGGTTTACTTCCCTTGATTTGCACGACACAATATCTTTGTCGGTAAATGACAGAAGTAAAAAAATCGTCAAGGCCAAATGCATCCTAAAAACCAAAGATGTTTCTAATGACGATCGTAAAACAAAGAACAGAGCGAGCAATTAGGAAAATCGATAGAGGACGAAGCTTTCCTTGTCTCGTTCAAAGAGGTTTCCGCAATTGTTAGCTCCTCCGCGAAATGAATCCTTATCGGCTTGTCATGTCAACGTCCCGAGTAGTCAAGAAACTCCAGATTAAGACCTACGATGGTAAACACACCACACGAAACTTAGGCAAATCAACCTTTTCATGTGCAGCGCAGCGCTGAGAAAACAAGAAGCAAATATCAAACAGCTTAAAAAAGGGGGAAATCGCTTTTTAATCCAAAACTACCTAAACCGCATCCCCTCCTCACACTCCTCAAAAAAAGGGAATATATACAAATAGAGCTAATTTTGACGGGACACAGGAGCCAGGGATAGCCGTCCAATTGCAACGAAGAATATGGAAGAATTAAGCACAATAATAAAAAAAAGAAAGATAAATGCCTAGCTTGGGAAAATGAACATCGGCGCGTTCCTTTCCAGTCCCGTTTTCACGCACTGTACAGAATAATCGATGCTTCCTTTTACGAAAGCAAAACAAAACTTTAATCATGATGACATTACACCATCTCTGCCTTAGCTATAGTAGCACTTAATATAATAGGCTTAAGCTAGAAAAGCTTTCCAGCCTGGATCAAAGCCAAATGTTCCCACCCGGGTTTTTCTCGCATATTTTCGAAATGGACTGGTGCATGAATTGGGACTAATGTATGGAAGCTGTATAATAATCGCAACGACGAGCCAAAGTAAAGGTTTCGTTCATCCTGACTAAGATGATTTTCCAGAGGGTCGTATTCATCGTCTTGTTTTTAAGGCCTAGCACTAACGTTGGTTTTCTAGTGAAGGCCACACATCTGTACAACCAGGCAAAGTACATACTACAATACCATCTCCTTTCCTTTTTTACGCATAAAGGAATAGAAGTATGGAAGTGGCACATACTTAACCGGAAAGTAACCACAAACCGCCGGAGCCAAGTTGTTCCAATACCTGATACTGCAGTGCTAGTGTGAGTCATTTGTCAAACGTTTCTTGTGACGTTTTCTTTGGCGATTGCGATATTGATTTTCTGTCGAAGTCTTCTTGGCTTATTATTCCCTCCTACTTTTACGTGTGAGCAAACCCAAGGTGCAACACAGATTTGCTTCGAGTGACTCCTTGAGAAGTCAATAGTTTCTTATACCCGGATCAGCATAAGAAAAGCGAAGTCTAAAAGAAGGATTGTGTGCGATATATTGTACAAAGCTAGGTCGTACGTCAAAATTTCTCCTGCGATATATATATGGGAGTCTACCGGTCTTAGGGAATAAATCTAGCAAAAGTGCTATAAAAACTAAAGGTATGGTAAGGAGCGATCGATAGGGGTTGCTTCGCTGTGTGGAAAGTTCAAGGTACGAACAAATGCAGCTGATACCTTGTGAAAATAACTGCAACAAACTAATTTATGTTACTTACCAAATTCACTAAGATGCCAAATAGAGTAGTTTTCTCCGCCAAAGAATCAGAACTAGAAACGGAGTGGTCAAATCACTGAATAGTTTTTTCACTTTTCTTTTTCATAACCAATAAGATTGTTTGATGGCACCGCTTGAAAAGGAGAGAGTATGAATAAAAATAGCTTATATTCATTTTTGGAAGGCTCCCAGCTTTAACTCCTGTACCTATCTCAGACTACTGCGAAGTCGACAACAAATGGAACGCTAGTCTTGGCGCCATCACGCCATTCCGTAAGGAGCAAAAACGAAAAGTGGGCATTATATAACACAAAAAAATATCGAAAAAATGCAAGCGAAGGAGTGAAACTTGACGAATGGCTGTAAAAAATACTCTTATCCAGAAGCGTTAATTTTCATAGAACCAGGCACTAATGTTACTTTTAAGATTTTTTAAGACTTCACTTTTTAAGACTTTTAATGTTCACTTTTAGTTAGCCTAGTAGTAAATTCACAACCAAAAAACGAAGTTTCTTTCGTTGCTAACGAATATTAAAAGATGATTGATATCTGCACTTTGAAAATTTACTACCGTGTTTTTGTTGTCTTTATTTGCTAACAAGACTCTCATTATTGCTAGCAACAGGTTTCTTTCTGTAATGAAATTGGGTACTGCGCTGGCTGTGAAAACATTGGCAAATTGACGTGTTTTATGAATCCGTCAAACCTAATGCGAAAGTATGTCGGAAATGGATCAAACTTTTGTTGAGCAGAGAAAAACCTTCGAGACTGCTGCTGTAGACCTTTTCTCTCAGTAAAGATGATATTACTCATGTTGACATGACATCTTGTATCGAATAATAGCGTACAAGTTCTAAGAGAACGCGAAAGTAGACAGACATCCTCACGGACAAGAGAACTAAGACTGAGTACCCTGCTTTTCGCTTAACCGGACGCATTGGTACTAGACCTAATTCTCCCGATGAACCAGCTCCTCAACTCTTCTAAAATACGTGATGCTAGGGAACTTAAATTAGCCCAAAAGCAAGTAATGGAAATAACAACAGGTTGCATTGAGCTTACTAGAAGTAAAAAACTTATATATGTAAATTCTCGCATTCTTTTGCAGAGCAAACACTGCCTTGTGTCGTGTCGTCCGTGATTTTTTTTTTTACTTCTGACATAAGGAGTTTCAAATTTTTTCTCTTTTTTTGCCATGTCATTGCTTACTTTACGGAAATGAATTATACAGTAGTATTACAAATTGACCATAAAATACTGAATACGAAGTAATACTGCATAAATGTTATTGCCTTTGAGACATTCATTCATGTTTTGAATGACATCCTTGACAGATATAATGAACAATACTTGCTCATAGTTGTCCAGAGTACTTCTTCTGATTAGGGCGGCTAGACGTCATTAAGGGTCTTGCTATGATCACGTAGCTATAGCGATCAAACTAGTTATGCACTCATGGGTCTTCGTCGTGTGTAGGAGTGAAGGAAGTGAGGAACGAGGGATGTCCCAATTAACCAATATGTTGTGACAACATAAGCCAAGAACTTTACTTTTTTCTCAAAGTAATTTACAGTCTTCACTATCATGTTTTTTCTGGATAACACTGGTCCTTGTTCATCGCACTCACCCCGTAGTTGAGAATTTGACGGGCCTGAAATATAGGCTGCGTAATTCTCCCATTGAAGGACTTGAGGAAGCTTACAATTTTGAACATGAAGCTTTCAACTTCTGCCCTAGAGTAGAAGAGAATCTTTCACATGCTAAGTTCCTGGTATCATACCATAAAGTTTATGGGTACGTTTTATACACAGAGCAAAAAGGACTCGTCACGGATAGCATGGATCTATCATAGGCTTTCATAACCAAGCTCAACACAAGTTAGTGAGGTACTTTAGCCTGTGTGAAAGATGGAGATCCAAAGTGTGACTCAAATTTCACTCTGTTTGTTGAGGACTGAATAAAATTGG
Source organism: Triops longicaudatus (assembly GCA_022885665.1). NCBI lineage: Eukaryota > Metazoa > Arthropoda > Branchiopoda > Notostraca > Triopsidae > Triops > Triops longicaudatus. Next base: position 891,391 of record JAGQDJ010000033.1, read on the forward strand.
AACTGGAAGCCCACTTGGCAGTCGTCTGTCAAAGCAAAGTTGCTTTCGTCCCTTTCGCCTTCAGTCCCCGTGTCCCAGAGACCATAAACTCTTGACGCTTTCGAGACATAATTTGTTTAGTGGCAATTGACAAATGGAGAGGCAGTTACTTGGACGCAACCCGTGAAAGATTTTCCGATCGACGTGGCTGTTTTGCGTCCACTTCTACCAGGCTTTCTGGCTGATTTTTAACGTCTTCTACACGGAACTAATATGACATGGCCAGCCCAAGGTTGCTAATACCAAGTTTCGACACTAGCAGATTCGTGACATGGATTCAGTAGCAGCCGTTTTTCGTAACAAATTGTCCTTTCGAGGGACATAAACCACGCTGGAGCAGTAAATAAACTCAGAAAGTACGACTAACCTTTCCTTTGTTGGCAAGTTGTTGTTAGGAAACTTACACTTAGAGGACGGGACACCGTGCCGACAACAATAGCGATAGTGGACTCTTTGATAATGCCATGAACTGCACTAAATACCAAACCATCTGTTCCCTAGTTAGATTTCAAGCCAAATGGGTTTGTGTACCGAGGTGCATTGACTGCGTGTGATTTACTAATACAAATTTCAGTTACCTTTTGACTTAAACAAAAGCTATTTTCAAGCTTGTAAGCTAGGAAATACGTAGATCCTTTCGTTCAACAGAACGTAAGCTATTCGTAACGGAATATGCACGAGACACGTGATGAGAGATTACAATATCTACACAACCATCCGTTCGGCCGTGCACACAACGGTAAAAACTTGCGTTCTTTTCTAGGTGTTGCGTGATGAAAGTACACTTACACATAAAACAAACGTGACCAACAAACAAGAATAACATACTCTCTGAAATAAAGCAAATCTATAGTGCACAATTTGCCCAATCATATTACTTTTCTTCATTTTTCTCTCCCATCGTCTTTAGTAGAGCATGATAATTCACTGACGAAATCATGTTACCTTGTTTACTAAATTCCACCGTACCGCAAATAGGAATGAGTTTCACTCAATACGTGCGAGTTCAGTCCTTTTAAGTCCTATAAATTGCCTTGGAACAAAGCTCCCCCATGTTAAAAAAAACTGTCTACTTTTAGCCTACGCAAATTGGATAAAATTCTAGTATCCAGCGTAAAACAAGCGTAATCTAGAAAGTGAAATAACTAAGAATAGCTACGGGTACAGTCGGAGTGCAATAAATGAAATCTACTACATCGACTAACAATCCATTTTTCTCCAATTTTATCTCCTTATCCCACTTGTTCGAAATCTTTAAAACTCTTCTTCGAACGCTTTACGTCAGCTACCAACGTGTATGTAGCCACACAAGATACCGTTATTACAGCCTGTGTTGTCCTCCCACCGTCATTTGTTGACTGCTTGCTGTCAGGCATTTCCGCGAAAAAAGGAATGACAACGCAGGATGACCTTCGCAACCCCATCAGAGCAGACGAGCTGCACCTTGTTATGGACGCTGGGTCTTACTTCCATATTTATGGGATGCATCGGCCTACACCTCACCCTCTCCTCTCATCCTTCTCCTTGATGTGAGCTAAATCAACGGTTTTTAGGAGCTGACAGAAGTTCGCCCAACTGCAGCAGTTACAGATTTTTCCACTGTTAGCTACTACATTGCTGCACATCCAGTGACACTAATACTGAAATACAGACTATATTGCACACTCCTTTTTTCTATTTATTTACTGTTAAATACCGTGAGATATCAAACCTTTTTTATGGAAGGAAATTAAAAAAGAAGCCAACCCTTTATGGTCTTTTTAATACAACTCTACTTCCTTTTTCTTGTCCTTGTTAGGTTCGGCTGAATCGCCGCTACGGTACTGGACGTACTTAACGTAAGGAGAATACCAAAGGTCAGGAAAACAGAAAAAAAAGTCCGATAAGGGTCCTAAAGGACCAGTGAGAGCGTTCGTTGAAATAGCTTTTCCTGCCTAAACTTTATTTTTTTTTTTTCATTTTTTTTTAAATTCTTATTCTTATTCGCCTACATTCCAACGGAAATGATGATGAACTGGCAAGCGAATTCCAAACAGAATGTAACCGCGCCTATATGGCGCGACAAGGAAGGGCTGGGCGCTTAATTCCATAACTTCTGCTTACTCTAATACAAGCTCTAAGCAGTAATTCGTTTCCAAACAGCGGAAACAAAAAGAGTTTTTCTCCGGGAAAGGTACTGGTAATCCATTATGAAAAACCGATACCCACCGAATCGGCCCACTCTAGTCCATACATATCGTTGGCTAATGGAACACGAAAGAATAGAGCAAGGACAACTTAACAGCTTACCAGCATGCAAGATTGGAATAGGCTGGAGCGGTAGCGGGACACGACGAAGACACAGGTAAGCAAGGCTTGCTGCATGGATAACAACATGAACTCACGGTATGTTTGTCAATAGCGACAGCAAGAGAACTCTGAGGTAGGACAAAATATAAGCGAAAGAGGTTATTAAAGGTGAAGCAAACTATCTATGTTCCCAGAGACTTCACATTTTTAGAACACACGCAATAACTTATGAGTTTGTTTTTACACACCAAGACGAGGTTTTTAGTATCCAACACGCTTTGTCACTTCAAGGGAATAGCAACGGTCACCTCTGCAGATCACTTTTCATCCCTGCATATGCTGGATAATAATTATAAACTTAACGACTAGTACCGTCTGCCTCCCAACTTCAATATCTCAAGCTTGCGTAATTAGAATCTGTCAAGCATAACACTTGCTCCGTCCCGTGCACAATCTGTTAGCACATTTAGACCATGCAACTTGCACGTTGCTACTGGGATATGCCCTGGGAATTTCCGTACTCGCGCGGCCTCCCCGAGTACTTCTCCGATTAGAACTAACATGAATCAGGCTTGTTGCGGGGGCAAAGAATAGTAGGCCGACAGCGCGACTCGACGCGACGGACGAGGAATAAGCTTCGTGTTTCAAGTTCACCCCGAAGATAAGCGACAAGACTTGCTGTATTCGGGTTTGGGCACAATTCTGGACTTGCGCTCTTCCGGAAAGGCATCGATTTGTCAAAAAGAGCCGGCTTTTTGTTTTCCTTCCTACCGAATTCGTTGTATTGCCAAGAAGAAAGTCGCGGCAAATCTACACTGCCGTTGGTTTGAAGCTGTTCGACCAAAGGTATTCTTCCATTTGCCTCAACAGAACTACACGCCAGGGGAAGAGCTGGGAATACGCTGTGCGAGCTTCACAATCTTGCCTTTTAGAACTTCTATAAGGAGACTAGTTGTAAACTTCTTCCATCAATTGAAGCGTGCTGAGGTCGAAGTGGAAACTTTGAAAAAAGAAAGGAAAAATTCAGAGTAAAAGCTACATGGAGACCCAGTCAGTCATAAAAATGAAGCAATGCTCTTCTCTGGGATAACAACTTGCTAGAAATTCTTGTCCAGTTCTTTTCTGGAGGACGTAAAGAAGCCGAGATTAACGGAAAACTTGACTTGCTAATTACCCTTTTCATAATTTCATAATAATATCCCTTTTCATAATTTTTCTTGCAATAGGCGAAATGGCAATCTTTACCGTTTGTAAAACTGTTGACGCAATTCCGGGAATTTCAAGTGTTTACTATCATGTGTAGATTTCCTTCGTTATTTTTCGTATCCATTGCTTGGCCTACTATTGTCTTCGTAACAAAAGCGCTTCGGTAAACCCAAGACTACAATGATTCATTTTACTCTGCTAAGTAACTATAAATCATCGGGGAAGAAAAAGTATAACAAAAGGACAGTCGTTGCTGATGCTGTTCCGCGCTAAAATAATGCTTCGAACGTGGCTCTTTCTACTGAAATCGATTCAGGTGCTAACCAAGAAAGAGTATATGAGATACACGGGTACTCTAATTTATGGCTGTGTGGGTCCAATAATTGATAGGTTCGTTAGTCGCCAAGGTGGTGTTGGTGTAGAGGTAGTGATAGCCCTTGCGTTTCTCTCTCACTTCCCCCCACCCTTTTTAGTTCGTGTTGTAACATACAGTGTGTCCAAGCTTGGTTGATATAAAATAAATCAATGGACGAATGGTGAGGGTAAATTAAAAGAGGTAAAATAAGGAGAAAGGAAAGCAATGAACCGAAAAATCTATAGTGCCACAGGAGATTAAAAAAAAGGGCAACTATTGCTTTGCGTTAATCCATAGTAAGCATCGCGGGCTTCGTCCCAATTACGAAGGCTATACCCCTACTATGTAAAAGCCTATATTGCAAATATTTTCCTCATTCCGAATTCCAGGTTTATTGTCCTCGTTCCGTCGTGAGAGTGGGATTTTCCCTCCTACGGATTGCGTCTCCAGGACTATGTTATGATCATTCTTTCCTCGCACCCATTTTTACCAGAAATGTAAATTACTTGCAAGAGAAAAGACGGCACGTAATTGTCGACAAACGCACAATCAGATTCTCGCATTTAACACTCGCGTTACCGAATTCGTCCTTTTAAATTGGAGAGGGTAAACGGAATTACAGGTCCTAAAATAAACTACTTAACGAAGGAATTAGTCGAACACTCACAATGTGCACGCATGCAGACTGTGAGAGAAAAAAAGACAAATGTGCGGTATGTTTTTGTATTAGAACACAGATCTTCACCCTTGTTCATAGTTTTGAATCTACTACTCGTATGACATAACAGGGATAAAATTATTCCAAAACAGCGGTGTGACACCTCAAGTATCCAATTGAAATCAGACAGAAAAACACATTGCTCAAACATGCACAAAAAATCAAATCTTAGAAAGAATGTTGGCCTCAAAGCCTATTCGCCAGGAATGTGGTTTTTGTTCTTTTGTGCCTGAAACGTTTCACTGAAACGGCCTTTTTTTCTTTGCTTGAACATTTAATTATTTGTTGCATGCCTTCACGTAAAAGTCTTTGATTTTTTACCCTTTTCTAGAGAAACTTATCTACACCATTTCATGGAAACGTTTTCTAACATATTATAGTGATTCCATGACAAGGACGGACACGACATCGAGTGCAAACACCCAGTGTTTTCTTTTTACTTTTTTAATGCATATGTGCGGCACATAAACGTCGTTTCCATTCAACGTCTTCTTCGTACATATATACCACTTAAAAAAAAAGACTATTGCTTCGTTAAAATACGCGTATGTCATCTAAGAGTTGCGGGGTAATCGAGTTGCAAGACCTCGTCTTTTACTCGTTGTACTTTTCAGGAACCACGTAAGAAATATCATCCCAAGGGTGGCGGTACAAGCCTTGTTTCAAACGCTTCTGATCCAGGTAATGACCTAGACATTTACTCGTTTTAACCCTGTTTATAGTCTGACATGAGCTACTCACCAATGAATCCTGTGGAGCGACCTAGGACAAATAAACCATTGATGGTACCAATGTCCACGTACTCGGCAGCTTCCTCCCTGAAAAAGCATAAAACGCATTAATCCGGTGTGCTTTTACCGCCATAACAGCTGTCATCATTCAGCTTAATTCTCATCGCCCAAAGACGACAGAAACCGAAAAGCTCAAGACAATTCTGGCACCAAAGTCTAGCTCATTCTCATTCTCCGGCTGCTTTATAACTTTTGCTTAAGTAAAACAACGAAAACCTTAATGCATATGACAGTAACCGCTTTGATCTTTGGCGCTACAAAACTTTGATCAATCAATGATTCCACACGACCCGTCCCTGAGAACGCTGGGGGAAAGTTGCTGGGTGGGTACTTACGGAGTAAAACATCCAGAATGTCTTAATAGATCCACGAATGCGGCGGCAATGATTCCATCGACGTTAAGAATCAGATTGGGTTTCTTGGATGTCGTGATCTTCTCGACTTCCAAGGCAAAATCCAATAAAGGTGTGGCGGGGAAGTTCTCTTTCACAAACTCCTTAATGAGCATCACTCGCATGTCGGGATTGTTAATCTGTAGTCGACATGACACGAACATTAACAAAACTCGAAACCTGGGTGTCCCAAGCAGACACACTTACACTTTTCACTCGGTGCCCAATGCCCATAATTAGTTGACCTTTCTTCCTCATGGAGTTGACAAAGTCCATGGGATGCTGGCCAGCGTCATAAGCCTGGCTGAACTGGCGAGCAGCTGCGTCCAAAGCGCCACCGAAACGATCACCCTAACAAAGAACATCAATCTCATCCTGCTCGGAAAGGAAACTTTTTTATGCTAAGGGGGAAAATCGTTTAAGAGAAACAAGCGTCACGTTACACCGAAAAAAAAAAAGATCCAAGTGAAAATAACTAAAAAAAATATACGGACCAAGCAAAAAAGTTTTCGTGGATAACTTACGATGGTAAGAAGTCCAGACACGAGAGAAGAAACGAGATCTTTGCCAGCCCTTGCGCAAACAATGGTATTATGTGCTCCGGAGACGGCTGGTCCGTGATCGGCCGTTACCATAAGACACATTTCCAGAAATTTACAGGCGTAAGGCGGCAGTCGACGCTGGAACCAAAGCAAGGAAATGACACCTCCTACGCCCATATTTTGTTTCAACACCTGTTAGCGAAGGATCATTAAGCAATCTTCGATAAAACCATCAACTATGCAAAACGACACAAAAAATAAAGGAAGCTCCTTACCTCTGAAATAGGCATTCCTGCATAGAGAAGTTCCTGGCCACGCTCATCGCTTACCGAGGTCATGAATGAAGCCGGCTTACGAATGAGGCCTAACTCCTTCACGAATTAAGGAAGAATTTATTAGCGTTATTGACAAGGCGTTAAAAAAAAAAAAAAAAAAAAAAAAGGACTTACTCTTGCCCAACTGTAATCCATTGGCACGGTCGGAGGAGGTACTTCAGGCTGGGGAACAATGCTACCTTTGTGGACTAGCTCATTATAGACTTCCCGAATGGCGTCACCAAGGTCATCAAAAGACTTGGGTACTTTGGCACCTGCTTGCGCCAAGGCTATGTTCTTGGCTACAGCTGTCTCGCGTTCGCCATGGGCGCATGCACCAGCATGTCCGAACTGAACCTCCGAATGGAACATTCCGGCGCAGGTTCCAATACACCATGCAACCAACGGTTTGGTCAAACGACCATCGCGAATGGCCTGACATACATCGTATTCCTCCACACCACCCACTTCTCCCAGAAGGACTAACATTTTAATCTAAAACAAAAACCAATAAGCTTCCTACTCATTATCCAATTCCACGCTGTTCTTACGTTGGGATCCTGCTCGTAACGAATGAGATGGTCCATGAAAGTTGTACCAGGATAACGATCTCCACCAATAGCCACACCTTCCGCTACACCGTTGGTGGCATGCGATATTATGTTGTTCAATTCATTCGACATGCCACCGGAGCGGGAAACGTAGGCAACGGACCCGGGTCGGTAGAGTTTCGAATGAAGGATATTATCCATCATGCCCCCAGTGTTGCCAATCTTGAACGCTCCAGGCTTGATGCCACCAACGGTAGCGGGACCGACGATGGATACGCCTTTAGCGTGGGCTTCTTTGATCAGGAGGCGCGTCAGGTTCTCGGGAATACCCTCAGCGATAATGGCGATGGTACGAATCTACAGCAAGGAATAATTTCACATTTTTGTAAGAAATTTCCATGATTTAATGCTAGTAATATATAGTTATTTATCGTATTATTTATAATTTACCTGCGGGTACTGCATCGCTTCGACGGTACTTTCATAAGCTGATCTCAACGAAGCAAAGTTCACCAGCACATCTGCTTCGGGATGTTTTTTCATGGCGTCAGCCATATTCTTGTATACCGGAATCAAGATTTCCCCATGGCCCCAATAGTATTTCTGCTTGTGATCCCCCGTAAAAGGGTAGACAGACGCCGCTACAGACGGTTCCTTACGACGGCAGACGAAGTCGAAGTCTAACATGGACTGAATAGCACGGGTTTGCATACCCCAAATGATGCACTTTGTGCTGGTGGTAAACATGGGCAAAGCAGTTGCAACAGCACCCGCGTCCGGTCCATCCGGGAGAGATAAGCTGGCTTCTTCAGAGGTTGCACTTCCATTCACCGCTTCCGTTGCCGAACCAGAGGCAGGTAATGATACCTGAAAGTATGAACAAATATAAGAGCCTGCACATAATGGAGAAAAACAGCAAACGAACACAAAAGAAATCAATAAATATACTGATGTGCTGCAGGAGAATAAACGAATAAAATTTGAAGAAAGCTTACATATAACTCAGAATACAAACCTGAACGTGCGTAACTGTGCATGCCCACAATACTAGTATACGAAAAATACAAAAACTATATCATAACAAGAAATGCTTTTATAGATTTTCCATGCACAGAACTGTTACTGTTGGGTTCCTTATCACCTTTCAAGACAAAAACTCACGAGGAATGGAGACAAATAATGGGCATAAACCATCAATAAATGAACCGCATTTATGTGCACATTCTTCCTTCTTGTTCGAATACCAAGAAGGTATGTGAATGAATAAACAAAACTTGCAATTGGCAAATTAGTACATGCAAACAGCAGTTGTAGCATTCCTAAGTTGGACCAGAGGGTGCAAGCTGAGACGAGTTCTATTCGAGAGTGCAAATTCTAAAACGTTTTTGTCCGTTTATTTTTAAAGCGGGCTCCATTTATTTGAAAATGAGTTAAACATGAATAATTCGCAAACAAGGATACTAACATTCTTCTAATCTAAAAGCAACTTTTATTACGCCTGAACGTTGCTTGGTTTTATCTTTCTTGTCCGTATCCCGTTCAATTAAACGGACTCCAACGTACCAATATATCGCAACTCGTAAAGTGGAGTTGTGAATGCACACACCCATCCAGAAAATGTTACACCTGCTGACAGTGCATAAGGTTCATTCAAAAAAGCGAGTACAGGTTTTCATTACTTAGATTCGAACGAAAAGTGCCAGTTAAACAAAAGAATGAATTTCTGTGCATATGTTAAAGTTCCGTGCATGGATATCTATAACTGTTAGTACTTGATTAGTTTGGACAGTTCCTTTGCCTACTTTGTCTTGGGCACCGCCTGGCAGAAGGAAATTAGCGGTTGCAAACTCGGCTTCAGGAGCTTGTGGGATAGGGCGTGTGCCTAAAGCCATGCCCACGACGGCGGTCATATGTGTTTCGTTACCAAACACGTGTAAAGGAATACCCAATGTGGCACCCACTTCACGCATGATCCTATTGCAATGAACACATTAATTACACCACCTGTTTCCGGCTGACAGATTTCTTAAGCACTCAGCTTGCAATGAAAATAAAAAGATAATCACCTCAATCCCTCTTGATAGTTAGGTCCGGCTCTTCTTACAAAAACTGACACATTATGCTCGACTAGGAGGATTTGGAACTCTTGCAAAGCACTGACAATGCCTTTGAAAGTTGCGGCAACGTTAGTAAAATTGGCAATACCACCACCGATGATTAGAATCTTCCCTTTGGGGTGTTTCTCTTGAGTCATCAGGCCCAAGATGGTTTTGGCATATTCGTAAGTTTGCTGTTCCGATGGGGCACCGGAATATTCACCATAGTTAGCCAACTCTTCAGTTCCACCTAAATCGCAGATGGTGTCTGTATAAATGACCGAGGCTCCGCCACCTGCTACCATGGTCCAGATACGCCCCGATTTGTTCAAAATTGTCAACTGCAAGTACGTCAATGTTAAGAAAAGTTTCTAAGGCAATGTCAAGAAAGTACGAAAAATCAACCTTCAAGGAAGCTCCACTTTTGGCGTCTAATTCGGCAATATAAGCTTCTTCGGGCAAAGCATCTCGGCCGAAAGGAGGAGGATACTCGATATCTCCCCAACGTGTGCGGCAAATAAAGTCTGCCGTAGCATCCAGCTTAGCCGCCAAGTCCAAAATATAAATTTTTCCATCTTTAAAAACTAAGGGGTTAATTTCCAGGTAGGTAAAGTACAGGTCCACGTAGGCAGAGTACAAAGCTTCAATAAAATTCAACGCCAGCCTACGCAAGGTACGTCACGACACCATATCGATTAGTAGACGAACCAAGTGACGTAGTCGAAGAAAAATAAAAGTTACTCTTGTTTTCCAGCATCTAGGTTGGCCACCAAGGGTTTGGCCTGGTCTCGGGTAAGCTTGGTTCCCACAGGCACATCAACTCGCGACGCTTTAGCATCCACATCTCCAATGTCAACACCTCCTTGGTGGTGGAAGAGAATGGTGTCAGCGTTGCGGTGGGAGTAAATACAGATGTAGCTTTCATCAGTCTAGTTACGAAAGAAAACACTCTGTTACGGAAGTTCTGACGCGCATACTGAAACTTTTGTGACGCAAATCCGATCATGTTCATGCTTCTTACTTCGTCGTGAGGTAAAAATGGCTCAATTATCATATTTTTCAGCTTTCCGGTAGTATTGCCAATCTGCAACAAAGAGAACAATTTAACTAATTTAACCCTATGCAAGCTTAAGTAATCACACTGTCCATTGAATTTAGCGGGATAAATCTGGTGGCAATTTTCCAGTTTGGAAACTGGCCAAGTGAAGGCATATTATACGATACAGGAGTACAGGAATCGCAATTATAAGAACGTACTTGTATTTCCTTTCCCAGTCGTTCTTCGCTCCATTGTTTCACCCCGGCCAGATCCGTGTTCACTTTAATCAAACCCAGTTTCCCCCGTCGCTTGATAAGTTGATCCGGTTTCACGACAAGTTTCTAGAAAAACACGAAACTTAATGCATACAGGTTTTGATAACGGACAAAAAATAACTACCTCAGTTAAAAGCCACGGGTTCTCATCCGCTAACTGATCCCAATTGGTTTCTTGCGTAACGCAAGCAAATTTGCACTGGGCAGCTCCAGAAGACGCAGGCAGATGCCGGTTCAGTATGTCTTTTCCCGTTTGTTCGCGGATTGCTCGTGCTGACATGGTAGTGGCTGGCAGTAGTCAATGTAGATTAAAAAAGTAGCCTGAAACAACGAAAAACTTTACTTAACATTGTACTCGCAAAAATAGAATATCGTTACAGATAATCTGTCACAAAATGCAAATAAATTGAATACCGATTGCTGTATTGTAAAGTGTAACCCTTTCACCTGAAAACTGACACTTCAGACAAGAATGCCTTGAGACTTTTCTCTGGAGACCTTTGGAGAATAATAAACAGAATACAGTTAAGATCGGCAAACAGCTCACCTTCACCTTACCCCTGAAGAAGTAGCGGAATTCGAAAAGGGAAAGGTGAAAGAGTGGCGCGATCAATAGGTGAGTTTACGCCCACTTTCTAGGAAAAATGAGTTCAAGAAAGTGGCAGCCATGTGTGCTTTTCTCACCTCCCTTTCTTCGATCTTATTTTGCATTAAACATAGTCCGATTACTCTAAAACTTTCTCTAATACTAGAACTGCTACCAACCGTGATATTATTCGTAACAAGTTAAACATGTCTTCATATACATTTTTTAAAATAAAGCGATTGTGTGGTTAGAAAATCAATTAAAACTGGGTTAGAGTACATTGTGCTTTCTCCCCCATCGGCTAGTGATAGAAAGTCTTACGAAGCTCCCGATACCGGTTGTTTTACGGAACACAGAAAGAGGTTACCCCCTTCACAGGAAGTGAAAGAAAAAGTAATGAGTTTATCTTTCAATCTTTTGCTGTATAAGATAACCGAGCAAACTATCTCGAGTGTATGACTGGAAGATAACATTCAATCAAAAATTCCTTATTGCTCACGGCAAGATAAGTCAACTTACCTATCGCACTCGTTTATGATCCTCCTCTCCAAGCTACACACTTCTCCAGACGCTGTACAATGGGCTACTGAGCCCAGCTGTCCAACGATGAGTGCATTAAGGGGAAGAAACATCGGGCATTGCTAGCGATATACGTTGTGTCGTAAACAAAGTCAATGGTGCTGCCATCTATAAAAATTTTACTAACTAACTTAGACTTAGTTGAATCCTGTGACGGAAAAAGCCGATAATGTGCCAGTTAGATGGCAGAGTTTGACTGTGATGGGAATGAAGTTGCTCTGTTAATTCAGGAGACTGCAGCGACTTTCGGCAACGTTTTGGTTTCCAAATACCTTTTCTAAGAAATCACTTAACATAAAATACAAATGTATCTGAAGAACAACACGTATTACAAGTTACGAACACATACCCAAATATGCTTATTTTCCATTTTTTCAGTGTATCTTACGAAAACTGAATATTTAACATGTTCTCGATTCATTCGGAAAACACTTATCCGAAAACGCTTAATTCCTACTGAACCTCTTATTCTCGATGAGCAACAAATTTCATTCACATTAAAGTGACAGCTGAACGACTTGGTCTTGCTGAGAATTCTGTACTAATGTTCAGAATTCCAGATAGGGGTCTGTGTTCCAAGTTTTTGTTTCACGAAACGGTCCCTTTCTTCAAATCACAACTCCCAAGACCAATTACACAATCAAATTTATAAAACACTATACCAGCAATTCCTTTTCCCTTCAACCAAATTAGTCAGCTATCTAATTCGCAAGTTTGACCCAAGCGCGGTCCGAGCTGAATAAAGTAAGTTAATCAGAGAAGGCGGAAGTTTCTTCGCAGCGATTGTATTTACGAAGACAGACAAGTCGCAGACAACAATTTAAGTTCTGCGTGGAGCACTGTAACCTCCACCGGTGGCTGGAGCGACAACTTGGAGCCTTGCAATGTTGTGAAGATCCTAGAATTGCACATTTTAATACTTTAACGTTCAAGTCATTAATATCTATTCGTACTTACCAACATCTTCAACATATCCTTGGTTTCAGGATCGATTTCGATAGTGTCGAGATCCAAAACGGAAGTTTCAGGGACGTAGTTGTCTCTCCTTTCACGTTCTTCTTCTTGCAACTTGATAGAAATGCCACGAACAGTGGTATTTTGCAGGCGTTTCATCAAATGGGTCACGAAACTACAAGAAATATGCTTATTAATTAAGAGAGCACTAAGTGTTGGAGTTCAACACTTACCCAGCAATCTTGTTCCTTAGCGGTTTGCTGGGGATGATGGCGATTTCTTCGCAAATGCGTTTGTTGGTGTGGAAATCCAAGGTAAGCCGAGTGTAGTATTTCTCAATGATGACCTTAGCGGCCTTTTTCACTGTCTTAGTACGAACACGACCCTATTAACACGTAAAGAGTTGTTATTAGACATTGCTTCCTACAGAAGATAAATTCCACATGGTTTAAAATTACTAAAATGTACCATAACTGAAAAATATTCAAACTACGGGCATATGGAATACACAATAATGTCACAGAATATAAAAACAATCAGAATGTTTCAAAGATTATCGGGATATTAAAGGGAATTCTTACCATTTTAGTCTTTGTTGACGACGGCCGGACTGAAAGAAGACTACGTTGCCAAACTGCGTTGGGTTTAAACCTATCTTTAATATTGTTGCTTCAAATATTATATTCATATCCCCACATATTTATTAATAAATTAAATCAATTGTAATATTAATTTTAGCCGTGAATCCTACTATATAGTGGCAACGCTGAGTATTTACAAAATTAATTCTGTTTATTTGCACACACATTTTTCTTCTGGTGCTTACTCATAAACTGATACACGAGTTATCTGCAATAAAACAATAAATCATAAATTACTAACATGGCCAGCTCAGCAATCAAGTCCGCTCTGCCTACGTTTACAAAAATAAGCAAAAGCATACGACTCCATCGACAAGGATGCACTAATAGACCATTTTACCAAATTGTGGTTATGGACGTAAGTAACAAATTCCATAGTTTCGTCATTCTGACTCCGTCTGTTTAGAAAAGAGACATGCAAGATGGACCTGTCATTGAACAACTTGGAACCTATGATCCTTTACCCAACATTGATAACCAGAAACTTGTAGCAATCAATTTTGAAAGGATGCAACATTGGATAGCAAGCGGGGCCGATATTACTGACCCTGTTGCTGAACTGCTTGGTATTTTATACAGCCCGAAATAATCTTTGAAACCTGCTTAATTCTGTTTTCACAGGTCTCTCTGGCTTCCTTCCTATGCACTACAAAACATACATTAAATCTTGGCGAAACCGAGCGGGAGAAAAGGAACCGGCCATTGAAAGTGCCCAAGATTCAGAGGATGGCAAAGTAATGCCTCCTAAGATCAGAGGTATTGCACCCATCCCGTACCCCAAGACAAAATAAACTTGTGTGATTGAGCTTCGAGTGTCTGTGTAGTACTGTGTGAATAAACCGATCTAATTGTAGTTTCTAACAAGTGTAATTATTTGAAAAGGATTCAACAAACAAAATTAGCTACTTCTGTCGACATTTAGACACCTGATAGAGTGCTGCTGAAAAATGCGACTTGTCAACCGCTCCGAACCCTTTTTGTCGTTCACATAGTTGGCAAAATAAAAGTCCTTTTAAGAGTCAACGAGTAAGACTGTTCGAAGTTGCCGAAGAGAAATGGTACAGGTTAGGGCAACAAAATCAAGTTTGATATACATCAAACGGTGTAATCGTGCATTAAATTTATCCTCAGTATTAACGAAAAACCCAACAATATGTTAAGAGTTTACAAGACATAGTAGTCTCACTGTGTTGCGTTACATTTTTTTCCTCACTTAAAATGTGAGTGGCCCACAATATAAATTACAAAAGACCTCGAAAACGTTGCTTCACGTCATTAATATGCAATCAGTTTAGGCCATTGTTTAATTTTTCGTCGACATGAAAGACTGTGAAGACTTTCTGCTCGTTCGCGCCAACAAATTCATGCCCCGTCCATGCCGTGGCTCCCGGGATATCCGCAACGGAGAGCGCCAAGTTCCGGCAACGTAAACATAACAAATGTAAGAAAATGGTGCTTTTCGAGCCAGTTTGATTTATCTGACACAGGCATTCGTAATAGAATCATGGAAGTCATTCGAAAACTCTGGCCGTCAAAACATCGGTGTCTTTTAGTATTTCTTGGTGAGAAAATTTATCAGAAAAATAATAAAAGAAATCACATATACGTAATAATATTTGTATTCTCTAGCTTTCACGGCGGGAGTTCTTCATTCGTATCATGTGTCGACTATTTTTGAAAATGACAGACATTTTTCACATCTTTCTAATCTAGAAAGAGAAATGGCTTTTCGAACCGAAATGGTAAACTCCGCAAATACAACTTTTTAAAAACGTTTATCTCTTTTCTCTCTAGGGATTTTATTATTCGTATTATAAAAGAATTGTAAAGGCGCCCACGCTTACGGAAGGTCTGTTAGACCTTGTTTACGATAATACCACTGAGTTTCCTTCAACAATTAATGCTCTGAAGAGGTTTAATATCTACCCGGAGGTATTTGATTGTACATGGAATGCGTGTGGCTTGGATTCTTATTTTAATTTCTTCTTTTTGGTATCAACGCAGGTAGTGCTAGGTGCCGCATATAAGGAGTTCGTGAAAATAACGTCTAAATTAGGCATACCAGCCAAACAGTGCTGGCAGGTTAACAGAGGCCCAGATTTAGAGCCTGTAGAGAGCTGCGAAGGTCTAGGAGACCCAGTTTACTTTTATTTAACCGGTGTATGGGTTGCAGCAGGATTTTCGGCCGGAATACTCTTCCTTTATGGAGTTACTTTAAGGTAAATCTCTGGTTAAATCAAAGAACTATCACCAATTTATCCATTCGTAGTGATTCTTTGCTGGGAGGTATCGTTACCGTCGCGTCCGTTTTCTTCAACCATGAAGAGGTATTAACAAAATTATAGGGTCGACGGTAGCTCACGTTGATTATGGTTAGTGCACTCGTGTTCAGTGGACGCCTCCGTTACGGGAGAGTTTCTCGTACCCCATCCTTCTCGCCCAGCTCCTTGCTGTAACTCAGTGCCTGAAACACAAGCAGCCGAAAACAGTGCATGTAAATACTTTTGCTAACGTTCCAATAAATATTAATTTAACTACCTTCTTTATAGTTAATTAACATAACGGTGCTTACTGCTGCGAGTCTTGTTACTTGGCAGTTTGTGCAATTCGTATTATTGACCCAAGTTGTCGTCATATTTTCGCTGTATTTACTGGGAGTTATTAAAAGACCCCACGCCATTTTGATATTCTTGGGACAAGCAGTAAGTGTGTGAATACTATACTAATCAATAAGAAAATAAACGGTTTTTATAGTTAGGTTTACAAAATGCTGCCTTGTTGCTATTTGCGAATGAGATGTTAATCTCGTCCTTTTACGCGTGCGTGGTTGTTAGTGTCCTTTTGGTTATCCTTCTGCTTGAGCCCCGTCTCAGATGCCAAGAGAATATGACAGTCTTCCGTAAGAAACTCATCATGGTGCTAAGTTCCATAATGCTGAGTTCGGCAGCACGGTATTTAATCATACGATGGTTTCGCGTCACAGACGACGTAAGATGCGCGAAGCAGCATTTCCCAAGATAAAATTGACTATATAACACACATTATATCATTCAGGCACACGTGTATAACATCTTGCGCTCCAAAATGTCGAACTACCGAGATTTCCACACAATGTTGTATACCTGCGCTCCAGAGTTCGACTTTCTTGGCACGGAACCGTTGCTCAAGATGTCAGAAACGTTCCTATTACCAACGGTGTATCTCATCATAGTTGTCGTGGCTTTGCACTACGTTGGGGTTATGGTTACTGGACAGACTGCACCAGTGGAAGAAAAAGTAGGTAGGACCAGAGGAGAGAGGGACGTATTGATCAAGAAAGAAACGACCCAAGTGCAAAAGGCCAGCAGTATAGAGTGCAGCATAGGCATAGTAGAAGGACACGTAATGTACGCCATCGGACAAACTGTTGCATTTGTTGTTATGGCCTTATTTATCATGCGTCTGAAGCTCTTTATGAGTCCTGCTCTATGTATTTTGGCAGCGTTACTAGCATCTAGAAAGGTATGCAAAGCTTCTTAGCTTCTTTATTAAATCTTAATCGCTTTTACATTTCTTTTAGTATTTTAGTTTCATTCCTTCGCGATGGGCTCATTGTGCTATTGTGATAGGCGTACTAGCAATTATGAGCTTTCGAGGCTTAGAGAATTTACGTGACCAGCATCAGATTGTTGGTACGCAACACTTAAGTTAGCCAATCGTGCTTTTTTATCATTCACGAACTTTAAGGAGAGTACTCAAATCCCGAGTTGGAGGAATTGTTGACGTGGATCTCTCACGAAACCAATCCCAGATCGTCTTTTGCTGGACCAATGCCACTAATGGCGTCTGTATTATTGTCAACTAATCGGCCAGTTGTCAACCATCCTCATTATGAAGATGCAGCATTGCGGTAAACACGCTTTACTTTTGAACTCAACTACTGACCATAATTATTCCATTCCAATCGGACAGGGCTCGTACTTTCCGCATTTACCGTACATTTGGAAGGGAAACAGCTTCGAAAGTTTATAATGACCTAGTCGAACTAAGCGTCAACTTTTTAGTCATACAGCACAGCTGGTGCTTTGGAATACCACGGTACTACTTTTACTTTTGTCTTAAATGAAAAAATCTACATATTGCTTTGTTGCTTCTTTTGATTCTTAGACCTGGTTGCAGTATGTCAGATATTTGGGACCTTTTGGACCCTGAGAACAAGTCTCGCCCGCCCTTATGTAAGGCATTATTCTATGGCAGTCCGTCACCTTTTGTTCGCGTGTTTCAAAATAGTCAGTATACCGTTTTGAACTTGCCTTCCCAATATGTGGAACTGCCACCTCCAAAGCTTTACAAGCTCTGAAAGGTGAAAGTAGTATTGAGTGTGAAGTGAGACCCCTTTTACAGTGTGGCTTTTATAAAAGTACGCATTTGTGTATTGACCCAATGACAAGGAAGATTTTGGTTGACGAGCGAAGCTAGCATTGGGTTATATCTGGAGTGTCAACAAGAGTCTTTTGCAGTCCCAAAACGGTTTTTAACAGGGTTCATTGCATGGAAGATTATGATTGCAAAATCCCCTGGGCAGTACACGTTTCAGAACACACATATGTAGAGGCTTTTAAAGTAGACAGCAGTTTAACGCAGTCCGTGGAAGTTACCGTCTGCTGACAACGCTGTCTTAGCTAGGAAACTTCACTGGGGTAGATAATATTTTACAGATACGCAAAATTTCACTGGATATAACATTACGTCTAGCTAATCTATGTACGATAAGTTTCTAAAAGAATAAGTAGTTACAGAACCACGGCTCGGAAAAACAAGCACTGGATTGGGATGCACTGATTGAGAGGAGACAAACGTATAAACAATTATGGTGGTTCTGACATAAAATGATAGCGCAAGAAATGTAAACCCTGACAAATCCGACGATTTCCCAGAATCATCCTGGGCAGGCTCATCTGTGCCCATTCTTCTTGTGGTTGTACATTTCATATTTGGTGCGGAACAGTTGTCCGCATAAGCATGTAAAAGGGTCCTTGCCTTCGGCATGCATTATGGCAGTATGCGTTCGTAAAGTGGCAGCATCGCGGTACATGCGGTGGCAGATAGGGCATGGTCTTGGTTCATGAAAAGCGAGCTTTCTTGGGGTTTCTATAAAAAAGGAACAAGTTAGACCAATACTTCTTTACAAAGAATTACAAAGATCAAGTGCTAGTTACCTCCGTCCGAGTTATCAGTGGGCGGAGTAGCAGGTTGCGAAGTGGAAGCCACTAGGGAGAGAAGGGCTCGTTAATTCGAAATGTTATCAGTAAGAAAAAAGGAAGCTTACTTTTTGCACGAGAAGCTGCAGCGCATAATTTCGCAGATGCTGAAAGCATCATGGGAGAAGACAAATGCTGTGCCAAAAGTGGCAAGTAACCACTGCCTTCACCCCCACTGCCTTCGCCTCCTGATTCGCCTTCCATTTCTGCATCGTCCTCATCTCCGCTTCCACCAAACCGAGTATTGTCATCTTGATAATCGTCGTCGAACTCAATTGCTGGTTCTTCTTTCACTTGAATTGCACTGTCGTCAAATTCTGCGTCGACGCTCGTGTCACCGTCGTTCAACATTCCACTCTTATCTTCACCATCCTGCAAAGCAAAACCTCCAATTAGTTAATTGTTCACCTTGTCATATCCAAACTAATACTTTTTGACTGTGAAGATCTTCTGAAGAAGTAGTCGAACGGTTCGAAAAGGGCCGTTCCGGATTATCCTTGGAAGCCAGCAATGTCTCTAAGGTTAATCCACTAGCGGAATTAGAGGAACTGGATGTTCCTTGCAAACGCGCTGCTAAGGCTGTTAAAGTACGAGCAGCTTGGTTAGCATCCGCGTTCGGCTCGACGAGAGAAGGGGGCGTGGTCAGGCGCTGAGATAGGATGGATTGTAACATGGGTACTGGACGTGCGATTTTAGCTCGTTTGGCTGGCGGTGGCGTGGGGGTTTTCGAGGGCCGGGTAGGAGTAAACGGTAAAAGCCCTGGTGTGCTAACCAAGGATAACGGAGGGCTGGGAGTAGGCGCCGGGCCACATGTAGCTTTGCTTTTAACCTCGCCCTTAGCTTGTACCTAAAATTAACGCTGTTAACCTAGGTCGTTACTACAAATTTTGGGTACTAACTTCGTCTTCAAGAAGATTGCTCGTAACTTCAGACAAACCGCGTACTTCTAGCATCTGAGCTATCTGCAGTAGACGAGGGATATGTTCTTGTTCCACCATGACTTGGCCATGGTACATGAAATAGAGAAGAGCAGTAAGTTCGGAATATGCCACATCTTTGAGGATTATAATTGGATGCTGGCATGGGTTTTCCTGAATATGGTTCAAAAGTCAGTACTCTGCTATATAGAACTTTTCAATGGGTTTACCTTGAGAAGTGTACGAAAGTAAGAAGAGCAAGCCGACAAGACTACTTTGTGGGCTTTAATACTTTGTTTTTCGCACGCTAAGGTAACATCCACGAAATCTTCTTGACCCAGCAGTGCTTCAAATTCAGATGTAATATTTTCGGAGTAATTATTCCATCTCAGACAATACTGTTGCCCTCCTTCCATGGTTATAACAACCACCACTGAAAAAAAAAACGTATTTCATAAATATATATTTACAGACGCTTCTGTCATAATAGGAAGCAATTCTGAATACGAGCATATTGTAAGTTTTAACGGCATATTTGAAGGATTAAAAAGGAAGGTAAAGCGTCATGACAGCTCAAGTTTAAGCTCACATTCAACCACTGTAAAAAAAAATCGTCTGGCAAATAGGGTGTTTGAAACATGCAGGATCTTTCGTTTGCAAATCTTTTACCTTACCGTGTTAGTTTTCTTCTGAATATGTTTTGTGTTATGGTTTTATTCCAGTTTTGCTTATCACAGGTTTTTAATTACTCGGTCATGCTATAGGTCTTGTTATGCCAGACCCAAATCACACACATTCACACACAGAACACACAGGATCAGCTCTCTCAAGTCCGGTCACAACCCGACTTACCCAAGTCCATCATATTCCCATTCACCTCACCTCATGCTCGTGGCCTTACGCCCTAGCGCGTAACAATCCACCCAATTGCCCCACGCCTGAACTAGGGAAGCTGTCCTTGCGACGCTCATTCCGTCGTTGGACAATACAAGAGCACAACAGCAGCGCTCCTTGCAGCTGTTCACACACTTCTGTTTTCCCTGAACTTTAAAGCTGTTCGCACTGAGCTGAAAATCTTGGCCCGAAGACAGAACGAGTTACAGTCCGAAAGCATCTGCATTTGGTACACGTAGTATTAGAAACTGCTACTAAAGCTTCGTGATTCGCAAATAGGTCTCATGGATATGTGGTACAAATAATGCTTATGAGATTGTACACCAGAGTGCACTAAAAACGCACTACGATCGGCAGAGACGTCTCCTCATTTGCATCTTCCTTGGAGCACAAAGCCTCAAGGCCATTACAAACGCTACTTTCCCTTCTCTGTTGGAGTTCGAACCCGCAATGCTTCAGGTCGCAATCCTTTCACGCTGCTGAAAACAACTATACGTGAGCTATTCCAAGCTCGGTCTCGCTGCGGATCTTACGAGGTCAGTACGCTACATCTCCAAGGGCAGAATACGATGTCAAACGTAAAGAAGCTCTCTGCTTTTCTGCTGTCAACGGGGAAATACAGTAGTCGTAGTAGGGAACATGTAATCGGACTTTGATTTTGCTTCGTTGAATAGAGAAAATCGCATTTCAATGAGGTCGTCAAACTCTAGACAAAGAAGCGACGTGCAACCCAGTAAGCTACGTAATACGAGGGTGAGACGGAAGTGTAATGGCCTCACCTCGGTTGTGCCCTTGTTTGACTTCTTTTTCCCCTGCTTTCCGTGTGTTATCCAAGTCACGTAAACAGGATAACGGTGTAGCGCATTTTTGTCCGTCAGAGGTCAAGTTCCGTGTTCTCTATGTCTAGTAAACCACTAAAACCGTACTTTGATGACCCACGCCCACGAATTTAAATCTTAAACCAGCCAGTTTTACGTTAATGTATTTATCAATTCCTTGCAATCTCGTGATGCGTCTTTATAATGCTTTTTATATTCATTAGAGTAAAATTCGTTATAACGAACACTTTCATAATAAACTGCCGACTGTTGTGGAGTCGAAAGGTCCCACGTTATGTAATTGTAAAAAAAAACGTCCGACATGACGAAATTTGGAACTAAGGAAAAGTTTGTGTGTTCTCTAAAGGAGTTTCATTAGTTTGAGTTTTATTGTATTATTTTAACCAATACGGAAACAATAGTGACTGATAGAATTTAAATTACGTTGAACCTCTCTCACGCTCGAGTACAAAACCCTGGTTAGTGAACCTGATTTTCCACTTATGGCCCAAGTGTTTTGTGTTTACGGCGCACAGTGCGTCTTTACCTCTTTACCTTAAGATCTTTCCTGTTTCGTTTGGTTTTGAACAAGAGACGAATTCGCGTACTGAAGTGTAGCAAAAATAATTTCCAGCGCCTCTCAGGTTTGGCGTTGTAAATAAAAGGCTTCATCGGCCTTGAGCTTCGTCCCTCAAAGGTCGCACGAGCTTATCTGTCAGAAGTTGTTTGTTGAAAATTCATACAAGTTCAGCCTAAGTTCAAGGTCAGAGTGCAAAGCGTCACGTAAAGCTGTACCATCAGACGGGGTAATTTCGAACGAGAATGGGCCTTTTATTTTCGTTTTTCTTTTATAGCTCAGCTAATTTTTAAGTAAAAGCAAACAAAGGTCTTGGCTCTGCTTGGCTCAGTAGATTTTTCTGCAGAATGAGACGACTAGCATTTCACTTTCGACTTCACTGTAAAATTTCTTGAATGTTGTATTTTCAAATTGACGGACAAAATTTAGAGATAACGTTTGGTAGGAACTTTCTTCATGACATCGTTAGCGTGGATGATTGGACAAGTTTAATCATAGTCTTTGAGGAAAATGACTTCAGCTATTCTAGGGGAAAATATGAATGAAAAGAGATTGTCAGAAAAAGAGATTCTTGCGCCTTAAAACTTACATTTCTTTTCACATTCGCACTTAGTTGTCCTTCCTACGGTTTCAGCTGCTGCTTTGTCTTATCTTCCGACAATCTCTTCAACTTTAAAAGGGGGTTTGGTTTACGAGTTGATATTTCGTGCGTTTAACTTCGCAAGTTGCGTCCTCCCGGACCCCGACGCACTCTCCTCCTCGCTAGGCTGGGAAAAGCCATAACACGAGAAAAGGGACGAAGTTTACTATGTAATTTTAACATTGAGTTGCCTGAAGGCAAAAGGTTGCAACAGATTTAGGCAGCAGAAAGACTTACATTGAACTTCTTATTGCCAGGAAATATTTCAAAACACAAAATTATTTTCGGTGTGCTAAGGAAGCATATTCGTCGCTGAAACTGGCGACAAATATGCGTTGCTTCCCGTTTCGTAGTCGAGGAGCAGTAGATGGCCTAAGTAACCTTTCGTTTCCTTTGAAAAGTTAATGTTACCCTACATGTTCAGAATTTCCCCGTTGACAGTAGTCTGAAAAAATGTTTCCGATTTAAGGGTTCAATGAATGAAGAAGTTCTAGGGGTGAAATGTATAATTAATTACAAAACATAGCTGCATGAAATACACAACAGTATTCTGTACAATAATATGGAAACCAGGGTATATATGAGCAAAAGGGTTAATACTTTTTGGGGGGTTTACTACAGTTTTTGGCCTCTTTCCTAATACGGCGAAGTTTGATTTTGGTCTTGCGTCGAACAGAGCACGAGGACAATCGAACAAATTAAAAAAAAAAGTTACTCTACATAAGGGAAGCTATTCTCCTCACTCTATTGCTGGGGAATAAATAGTTTCAAGAAAATGCAGAAATGTGAACTTGGTTATTAGGGTGACAGCGAAAAAGGAAAGAGAATGCAAGTTGTACTGATGGATATAATAAGATACCAACGATTACATTATTAAAGGTAAGATAAATGCTTTTTAGCGGCATCATGAAAATGATTCCATAAATATATGAAAAAGTGTCGCAGAGAGTGGCAGTACGAGAATGAGGTTTCTCAGTTTTTTTGTTTGTTTGTTTTTGTTTTTTCGTCGGTACCGTTTCGACAATCTATCAAATTAGAAACGGACTTCTAACTAAAATTGACAATTTTTCGGCAAGATTTAGGAACTCTCGTTAAACTAGTCCTCATTTCATGGATAGTAAATTGCAGAGTACATTCTTTAAAGCGAGTTGTTTGCCACAGAGAAATGGAGATTAAAGTTGAAAAAGAAAATGCAACAGGCGCGAAAACTATTCGACATAGTAAATTAAGTAAACTGAAAAACCTGTGTGAGCTATTCCCATTCTTATACAGATCGGTGAATTACTGTGACGGAAGAAGACAAAGGAGAAGGATGGCTGACGTGTTTCATAGCTTTTTCGCAGTAGCTTCATTTTACTCCAACTATCTACTGAAATGCTTGCCGTAATGGCTACATTCTTTTTGTCTTTCGGAATGGCATATTACTATATACAAATCTATATCTAAAATCGATGACTTACGTTTTTAGCATTGTTAACTGCCCTCTGCGATAAATATGACCAATACAAACGTTTAGAAACAATCCTGACGATATCTGTGATTGGCACTAATACAAAAATCGACCCGTTTTCTTCCGTGTAAAAATGGCCGCCTTCCACGCATGACTCAATTCAATCCACGCAATCATCCATCTCCTTATGTACATCACCGGACAATAATAATATTTTCCTCTCTTTTTTGCCTCGCTAAATTTTCAGATCATTCTAAGCCATTAAATAGTAAGGCTATTTATAACTTTCGATCACCATCTGTTGTGGTGTGTAGTCCGCTCAGGATGAGCCGCCTGACGAAAATGCTCTCAGGTTCTTTATGAGTGATCTTGCTGAATGATTCGGATTCGTCTTCGTCGTCCTCGCTTCCCATGTAATCGACGTCTTCCAACGTTGCCAGCGTGGCTAGCGGTGATTCCTTTATATCGACGTGGCTGCCGGGATGGAGTTTCTGAGCCGTGGTGGTGTACGCTTGTTGCGACTCGCCGAGAAGGCGGTCGCGAGCTAGACCGTTTTTTGACTGCTGCGCAAAATAATGACGAGGCGACGGATTGCTGCTATCTCCAACTTCAGTGTTGGAGCCTGACTGGTGAACTCTCTTAACCGGCGTCTGGATTTTACCCACAGGAACTGCAAAGCTGTCGTAGTCCAAAGGATCCATGTCGTCAGCAAATTCCGTTAAAGCAGTTTCGTCCTCCCGACCATTCAAGCTACGATCCAAAACAGAGTCAGTCTTCTTCTTTCGAGAGCTTGATCCATTCTGCGATGAGCCCTGATTGGATGCTTTTAAAGATTCCGGCACCGATTTACTCTCGGGATATTCCAATGTAGCGATTTCCAACACTGGCAAAGTGGTGGTTTGATCTTCACCCAGTTTTATTTCCTTTCCTGCCGACAGGAAAGAAAATAATTTTTAAATGCTACTAAAGCCAAATTGTGAGCTTACCGTTATTGTTGCAGTCCCTTTTGAGGAAAAATGCAGCTGCCGGCCGTCGGTGTTTTTCCGAATCTTCGACCTCTACCAGAAAACCGAAGTTCTTATCTCTGTTGTTCGTACTTCGCGCCCATTGCCGGACGGCATTCCGGACGCTGAATTCCATCAAAAGGTCGCCTCCAGGTGGCACCATTTGTGAGTCCATGATTTTACTTTTAGATGCTGCGTTTTTTTAAAAAAGAAAGCACGCTTGAGTGTTGTGGTTGGTGAATAATACAAATTGTTTTTGTGTTTACAAACCTTTGCCTTTCTTCAGCGGCTTGGTATACTGGTGCACAGTCACCCGGACTCGTTCGTCATCTGATGTCAGGTCAGTTATTGTCGGTCTTTTTGCTAGTATGGATTCCAAGCAGGGCTCACTATCTTTTTTCAAAGCGTCGCCTTCATTTAATTTCAGCAGTTTTAATTTGGCAGATAGAATGTATAAACTATTTCCCGGTTGAGGCTGCAAAGAGCCGAGGTCAAAATAAAGGTGGTAGTGTTGCGCCGAATTCCACATTTCATCATCGGTGTTGCGTGGTGTGTCACCTAATCAAGCGTCAGGACCTTATTATAATGAACTGCCTATTTATCGAACGAGTATTTCTAAATGCACTAACTTACATGATGGTAAGAAATTGCGGTAGAAAGGTTGGTTGGTGACTGGGCTCATATAAATCTTGTCATAAAATTCCTTAAGCCGTTCCTCTCGTTGTTGGACGATAGAAGAATTCATGACGCGTCGTTCTGGGACATTAAGGACTTCCATAATGGTACGCTGGATCTGGTTCAGACGTGCTTCTTTTTGTCTACAGTAGAACTCAATAAGTACACTGCGGGAAGGACGTATAGCTAAGGTATAGTAGATGCATTCGTGCATATATTTATTGTCATTCCCTTTAAGAAAATTGATAATAAAGGCTGTTAGTTAGTGTCACAAAAGCCAGCCTATTAACTCTCAAAAGAAAGCCAAGTGCAAAGTAGTTCGTAAACACAAACATCGAGTCAGTTTTGCACAGTTTCTAAGGTGGCATACCGGCTGCAAGACATATTGGCGAAAAGTATGCGACTAGTGGTACCAGGCAGCTTTTACTATGCAAAACAAAGTTAAAAACGCTGCTTCCTTGTCGCTAGAATCCTTTTTCGTCGATTGTTAACCATTCCGTGACATGTGATATCGCAAGAAATGTAAGAATCAATTTCGTTCTGCTATTGCGTCATTAACACGCATTTTCAAATATTTAAGTTATTAGTGAAAACAAAACACTTCTCCTTGATTACTGATACCCGTCTCGATTAACGGGAGCTCAGTTGACGTCGGTTCACTTTTACGTGACAATTTTTGCAGATCATTGTCCTCCTTACGCGATGAAAACTCCGTCATACGCGTGGAAATAGATGACTGTTTCTTTTGTCATAAAAAAGCGCATATATGACAGCTTCAATGATTGTATGTGTCGAATAATTGCCTTTTTTTAGTTGCCGTAGTAATTGTATAGCGGCTCGTTGTCTCCCTCCGTACCTCACAGTTGAGTGTAGGACCTTCGGTCCAATTTACATCGGAATTTACTAGTGACATGTTCCATGTTACTCAATCCTTAAGAACTATTTCGCGATCTGGTCGTTTGCGAAAGAATAAGTTAACAAATTGGGTTGCTTGTAAGTGTACGCATTAACGTAACTCGCGTAATTTCGAGACGCATGGTAATTTTTCGTCGTAGTCATTCAACGTCCTATGCGGTATGGTGCGGAAAGCCTCAACAACGTAGATGAAACATTCCTTTTGTTGCATTTACTTATACTCCCAAAATTGACTATATTTTTTCATTGTCACAAGCGTTTCGTATGCTATTTTTGGCGTAAGAATACAATATTACATTCCTAGTATCTGTCGACAGCTCGGGTATTCACCTTTTTCGGGTTAAGTCCTCGTTAGGTATAGCGTGAGTTCCTCACCGCCTTGTAAGACAGCGCTGTTTTACTTCTTTATTACTGTGTTTTCTTGTGCCTGCCAAGAAAATACAGGTTGTCAGTAGCATGCGTTGGGAAGAACAAATGAATTCTGACAAGCATCTTCGGACACCACAGGCAAAGATGTATGTGAAGGTGGGTTTTATTGGTTTCATGGAACTTCTTCGAAATGTTCCTGTACTGTTCAAGTTACATTTGCCCTAATTGGGCGAAAAGAGTGGTGTCAACTAAACCTATACTCCGAGGGTCCAAAGACAAAAAAAGGAAAAGAACCCATACTTGGAGTCAGAATTGTTTGTCAATAGGGAATTGAGTCTATTGTACAGTTCCAATTTTGAGACATTATCGAATTTGAGGTGAATGAGTAATCAGAAATAAAGGACGAGAAAAAGCTGGATATAACCGAAAGGAACGTCGTCAGACGTCAGAGTAGCTTTGCACCATATGAATAAGCAATGGCCCTTATTACTTTGGAAGTAGTCCGGTGTACTAGAATGTTCAATTAAAGTTGAAGTGATCTGAACAGTTTCCAAAACTTTTACCTCTGTTACCCAAACAAAAAAGAACTCATTGTCCACGTAAATAACTTCAGTGTGTCGTAAATAACAAGAAACATACATTTTAACCAATGTTGCGATCTACCCAGAATTAAAGTAAACTGTCTGGAATGTTTTACTTTGTTATGTGTGTCGAAAATGAGACGAAATATCCAAACATGCTGATTATGAGTATTGTGGTAACAGACGTACCCGGTAGTTAAAAGTTGTAGTATATTTGGTATCGCGAAAGTAAACTGCCTTTTTTCTGTTAGTGATGGCGAAGGCGATTCTCTTTTCGTAGTGAACAAGGGACTTTACTAACTTCTTGCATGCCACTCTTTGTGAACAGACCATATTTTTTGACGCTCTGAATGCAAATAGTTATGATACCAATTTGGTAGATGCGTAATACTGTGGGTTTTTATAAGCGTTGAGTTACGTTAGGCTAGGGACGGTGACTACACATGGCAGGTACTAATGAGCGACTTTGGGGGAAAGGAGTTCTGAGGAACAATTGCTTGAGTTTTACGAGAAGCTTTAAAACATTAAAGATACTAAAGGTAGTTTCGGACCCGTCCTAGGAAACACTATTTTAGCACATTCTTTTTTTTTTTCTCTCAGTCAAGCTGCTTATGGCGGTTCATTAAAGAAACTAAACCGAAGTCATCCCAGCAAACCCCTCGTTTGGTTTTAAAGACCTCGCGCTATGCCGACATTCCTCCCCAAAAATTGGTTAATGACTGCCAAACCGAGTTTATGATGTCTTTCAGGGTTCGTCTTGCTAAAACTGATTTCGTAATAGCTCATTTGATGCGGAAATGACTTGAGTTGTGCTTGTAAAGTGGCCTGTTTAGAAATCCATTCGGGAAGTATACCCTATACTTTGACAATAAACCATACAACACCCATATACTTGATAGAATCATATACTTTGTCAGGAGTTAAGAAGCTCTTCCCCACTTAGGCTGGGAAGAAAATGGGGACTTGGTTTAGTAATGGGCCCATGTATGCGAAAGGGCTTGAACGTGTGAATATTTTGTGCTGAGTCAGCTTTAGACGAGTTTTCATTCACAAATACTCCGACGTAGGAGTTTTGTTCGGTGGGATAAAGAAGTGAGAAAAAAAGAAAGTTCCGACAACCTTTCGTCTTTTTTGTTCACTTGGAAGCCCGTGAAAAAACGCTTAAGTTTCCCGTTGGCTCGCATATTCCATACTATTACGTTGGCAACGCTCATAAGTTTCGCGGAATGAAAATTGGTATCACGTAGCGCAAGTGCCGTTGCCTATTTCCATTACCTTTCTCAGCATGTTCTTGCCGTGGTAGCATTGCTAAAGAACCGGTGCTATGCCTGGCCATTCCTACCATTCCAGGAACACTTTTACTCTAAAAGGGCCGTGGACATATATGTCTTGGGCAATCCTGCGTTCCCTCACATAAGTCACTTGGTACAGTGAAAAGTTGGTATTATCCATTGTAAGGCTTCAACAAGTGCCGTGTTCCTAAAATAACTTGGGAGTATTTTCATGACATGCCCATAACTGTGTGTGGAGAAGTTGTTCCTACCGTGTGCGGACTTGTTCTGGCAAAGGACCCTGAGTTATTCTCATGCTATTGGCAGTTTGCTTAGCACTAAAAGGGCAAACCTGTCGTCCTTCAAGTACATTTGAAAAGGTGTTATCTATGGCAATCTAAATAACTGGCATGATTAGCTGGCAATTTCTTTGGTCCTTAGTCGCTTTTCGTATATGGTCAGATCCGGTGTCAATGCTTGGAAGAAGACGCGTGACGCAGCTTGGTTTTGTCCTCGTTGTCCAGAACAGGGCAGATTGGTTAGGGTACTTATACGAGTTTTTGCGTCGACGAACCCAGGAACACGGTGTCAGTTTGCCTCGATGTGCGTCAACTATGAGAGGGCCCTCATGCTTGCATAACATGTCAAGCGATATAGGCATGTGGAACTAGTATGGTTTTCCCCAAAGGAAACAGAACTATGCGATGTGAGTGAGCGTATACTGTTAAAAGCGACTCGGCACTCTCATAAGCCGAAATTATGGCAAGGTAGCCCAGAAAGAAGGGAGTAGTTTCCCTCCATGCCATTGTCAATGTATATTTTGTATCGATGTGTTGCCGGTCTCCACACGTGTACTGAAAGATGATCAGACACTACAGGTGACAGAAGCCCTGGATAGGATCCAAGACACCACTACTCTTTCTTTGCGCTACATGGGAGACATTTGCAAAGGTCAAAGTGAATAACATATGGTCTGTGTTCACAATTGTACGCTGCATTCACCCTTGAGACACCCAATAAAAAATACCCAACGGCAGACACGTGTACATGATTTCGTGCCAGGACCGAATAGTATCAATGATACGAACGAGGCATTAGCAATCAACCACAAGAAAGACGATAGCAGAGTGATTTATCTGTAGGACAACAAAGGAAGAAAACACGATAATTCGAGCCAACTTAAACGTTACGTAAGCCAGTGACACGAACCGACAAAAGACGTCACAACACTTCAATCTAAGAATGTGACGACATTTCAGCTCCCAACAAAATAGTCTTATCACTGTATTGCTTGTCAAAGCTAAAAAAAAATGAGGAAACGCTTTGACGTTCTGTAGAGTAGCTTTCATTATCCTGGGTCTCTTTTCACCTCAATAAACAGAAAAAGACGTCCCCAAACGTGCCTGCGGGGAGTTCGAAGCAAACGCTAAATTTAACATCTTTCTATATAGATACTAAAACTGTTGGGATGTCAGAACTTCGACGACCATTCTGGCCATGCCCCAGACATCAACGATACAGTCTCGTGTTTTGGAAACGTCTGCGCTTTTGCGTCTCCTATGTGTCTCCTGTGTGTCTCGAGAAGTGCCAAAAAAGCCATTTTCGCTGGAGTTTTTCGGAACTTGTGTACAGAACGAAATGATTGATTTGGGTCTAGGAAGCAGACCAGGTCTGAGAGCTAGCGGGAAGGGCACGCATAACCTGCTCACCACTTGGCTATAACTATAAATAAAATGGTACACGCGCCTCGACGCCGCAAAACGTCTGAATCGCTGCCCAGTATATTAGCATAGGCGACGTTCAAACGTGCGACACATGCAGCTTTGATAGCGGCTATACACGACAAAAAGGGAAGATAGAACTGATTGCACTCTTAAAAGGCGTCTCAATAGTCGGAATACGCCTAATGGGCTTACCTGTTCCCTTTCCCTGGTCTGCTACTTGGTGAAATTTTAGGGAGGGGGGACAGAAAAGAATACATGATTAATTTCGGTATCGAGTCTCGTCGTCACGAAAACAAGTTGGAATGTGACAAAACAACGGGAATGCCAACGAGGGCGACTTACTTTTTACGGTGAGTTCGCAGGTACTCGGCATTTTGAGCGTCAGACAGAGGCATAGAACTCAATGAGTCGCTGTTTCCACTGCCGAGAATTTGAACAGCGCTGTGATGACCTAAGACTTGGCTGTGGCTCGTATTAGGTACCACGGCTCGGACATCAAGTGTCGGCTTCCAGTTTGCGGCCGATGCTGATAGTCCGGTACGTTCAGCAGCCGCCATGGTAGCAGCATGCTGATGTAACGAGATGTGGTGACGGTGACGGGGAGCAATAGGCAAACAACGGGCCCTGACTAACGTAGATAGAACTAACAAGTAAATCGGCGTCCATAAAAGGTGCCCCATTTTTTTCCGCCACTTAAGTCAGTAATAATTTTGTTTTCACCAAATAAAAATTGATTAGTGACTGGCCTTCACGTCGCGATGATTTAGATTGATTTCTTGTGGCGGGAACGTGAAGGTTAATGATTCACTTGAAAAACGATGATAGAATTGACAGTCAGTTTAGGAATTGATTTCTAGCGCTGTGCTTGTTGAGGATGTACTGAGAGCAAGGGATGATGGAAGATGGGGTTTTATTTACGCGGTCTGCTGTGGCCCCTTGTTCCCGCCTGACGCACGACCAATGGCAAAGAACGAGGCCCCCTTCCCCCCTAACCTAACTCCCGTCTATCTACTATCTTCTTTTTTCGCCACCCTGCCTTCAGTTTTAATGCTGACGATTCCTGAGCTATCAAAAGAGGCTTTTCCACCCTCGTGTACTTAAGCACAGATTAACTGTTCACTCATACGTCCCAGATATTTCTCTGCGAACCAATTTACTGCATGTTTTGTGGCTATGCTGTATTGGGCATTACACGAGCATTTCTGGTCGTCTCAGCGGCTGTACTCGCGTCAAAAGCGTAAAAAAAAATAAGTCGTTTACAACTTTTAGTCAGTTTTTAGTCTGAACTGAAGCAAGAACAAATTCCTTTTATTTTTGTAATCAAAGTCAGATTCCTGTTCTTTTTTAAAGAGTAAATTAATTTTGTAATTTGTTCATTCACAACTCGTGACCTCGGTCGCATTGTAAAGGTTTTACGTTTGTCCCACTTGCCGCTGATGAACATGTACGTTCTCATGGCTCTTTCTCCTTGGCAGTTTAACGGGTTCATTATTGACTTTATTCGCCACAGTTCACTTTAGTGTGTAATTAACGGCGTGTTGTGTCTTGAACAAGGTGTACTGTATTGTAGAGTACAATACATGTACAGTACATGATACGTGAGTTTCCTCCCTCTTTGCCCGTCACATACCAATGAAATTATTGATGAAAGAGGTTCGAGTTCGCACTGTTTCCAATGAACTACTCTCTTTTTTGTCTCTAGTCTATGGACAGCTGCAGAGACTAAGGTAACATTAAGCATTTTTCTTGTGATTATTCTTGAGGATTGGTTTTCACAGGTCAGTCATCCAAGTCTAAGTTGCGTCTGGTAAATAATGTTTTGGCAAGATGGAAAGTCTAAGAAGTCGGGATTTTTTAGGACATAGATGACGTTCGCTTGTAATCGGAAACAGACAAATCATTTTGTTGACGTGCACAAGAATGTTGCGGGTGTTTGACAACACAACTGTGCATATGTAAGCTGTATTCTGCTGTTTTGACGTGTAATATTTATGTTTTCCAGAGTATCATTAGTGACGTCCATAACTGACAACTGATCAATTCTAGAGTTGTTTTTTTCGTGTGTTTCCTTTTCCTTCCTCCTTGTGAGCTTTATAAGACGTCTTTAAGACGTGTTTGTATCACCAGCACTCTGCGCTATTCTGTTGTGGATGTCGAAGGTTGGAAAAACTACTCGAGTGATTACACTGCGCGCGTTAATGAGACAGAGCTCTTGTTTATGTGATATTGCCACATATTTGTGGTCGTGACGGCAATGTCTAGTCGCCAAGCTGAATAACCAAAGCCCAGGGCTCTCTCGCAGATTTCTTCAGTTTACGAACTACGAATGGCATAGTGTGCATTGACTCGCAGCAAGGTCAATTCCGTAATTGTAAGTAGTTAAAGATAACAACCATTACTAGTAGATGGGGTAAAATTACAAGAAAAAATCCCGTCTTATTGTTTAGAATAATTGCAAGACCGGTGCAAACGACAGTTTTGCTCTTATTTTCTAAATGCCATGTGATTTAAGTCGTCACAGTCAGATTTATTTTGTCATCTAGTTTTTTAAATATTACTTTTTTTTTTTTTGCATTCAGCCCACACAGGATTTACCTTGTTTTCATCCTGTCAATCCTGTAAGCTCTAAAGTTTAGTAGACGTCATTCCGAGATTGATGTAACGAAATGCACCGGGCTCCTTTTCCTTATGGTGCAGCACGGTTGCTGAAAGGACGAACATTTTTTTCTCTCATTTTGAAAATGCTAGTTTTGGAGATCCCTTTCCCACCTTCGTCCGTAGTTAGTAACCCAGTCGTACATTTTTTTTCCTCCAACCGCAACACTTGCCCAGTTTTGCCAAAAGTTAAAGAAGTCCGAGCTGATAATTGTCTAGAACCGACTGGAGTGAGAAAGCTGTCGGCTCTCTTCATAACCAAGCTTGGGGATGTTTATTGATGGACATGGGGTGTAGGACCTGTCTGTCGTCTGGTATTTCTGGGATACAGGTATGTCTGGCTACTCCTTTGCCGCATGAATGGAACTTTGATTCTTTTTAGCTTTGTCTCCTGTTGCGGTTCCGAGTAAAGAGGAAAAAAAAAGGAGAGACAAGTAGGCTAGTCTTTTGCATTGATGAGGTACCCAGGGTACGCAGCAAGGGTAAAGGAAAAATAAAAGATTTTTTTCCCCTTTTTTTTTGCATCGCACCTGGTTTGCATGCTAGGGTAGTGGCATGACAGTTGTATTTATGAAATGGCGCGTCTTTCGCAACCGCTTTCCCTTTCTTGCCAAGATGTGGGTTTCGATGCAGGAAAAGAAGCAGAGTATTGAAGCGATATGTATCTTAGTGTGTAGTATGGGGAGGAAGGAAGGAGGGAGAGATGGGAGGTGGTTAGCTTTTCAAGGGTGCAAGGAAGCATTAACATGTCTAGACGGTTAGGGGTCTTGGAAGTGCGTCATGATTCACACGTTAACATTCCTGGGCCCGCGCAGCCGTAGCTAAAGCCTGGGAATTCCCTCGCACCGGACTAATGCATTCCGCTTCACAGTTGTTCGTCTGCCAAAGACCGGCGTGCTTAGGCCTGGTTTGTACGAGTACACTTCGCGCCCTTTTTTTCTTCATTCATAAGCCAAGTCACCCAGGGCCTGGCGTGCGACTCATTTGAAAGAAGGAAAAGACAAGCGATTGTTCTCATAACTGACCCTTCTCAGGGACTTGTTGTTTTCAAAAGTGCTTATTTTGACCCATCGTATTTGAGAGCTTCCCCTCGGTCGAATGCGCAGGTTGGAAGGTCCTAAAAGGGCCCTTTTTGGTGCTAGACACTATTTTACTGTGTTTTCGCTGGTCAAGTTGGTTCTCGGACGATAGGAATGCGATAACATGCGGTAGGTCTGTATGCGATTGCCGGGGTCCGAGGTGGAGTCGGAATACCCAAAAGAACATAGGAACATGTCTCGGTGGCACGACTCAAGCAGGGCGAAGAAAGTGAGAAAGAGAAGGTGAATACTGAGAAATTAAAGCGGAAGCGGAAGGCAGGAACCAGGTGTGGAATTTAGGGTTTTCTACGTGCGTATAGGAGCCCGTCCAATTGAAGGTGCGTACCAGGTACCGGTTTGGGCGCTTTTCACGTTCGCTTTTCATTCACATGCCCGCTCTGCGCCAGTAACTGCGCCATGGGTAGATGTAGGGTACTTCGTTGGGTTCGTGGCCAAGGTATCTTGCACGTTGCTGCAGGCTTTCTAAAACTTTCTTTCCAGGTTTCGCTAAAGCCTGGGCAATTAGCGTTTTGTACGTAGAGACCGAAGGACTGACGCAATAGTGAAGTGAAGCGTGTTGGGATCTTTGGGTGGAGCCCGCATTTTGATGGAGTTCCCGCTTCAACTTTGCGTGCAGTTTGGTAGGAAAAGCAGGGAAACATGTCGCAATGTGGAATGAAGCTCAGTTTAAATATCATGAGGAGCTATAAACCATTACCGGTATAGCTAATGTTGTCAAATAGCTCCTGTGAAATAGCTACTCTGGAGTGTCTTACGCACTTTGTAAGAGGAAAAAGGACAGGAAAAGATGAGGATAAACTCTTGCAAGGAAGACTGCTATTATCCCTGCGCAAAAACAGAGTCAATTACCGTATTTCCAGGAACGGCTGACTGAGGCAATAAATTGTTGTCTTTCGCTAGTTTGCTGTCCATGGTGACATGCATATGCATTTTTCCCGAAGTAACAATCCCCAGCACCATTTTACGTACGTGTCTGTCTGGTCTTGAATTAACCCCGAGAGGGAAGTCATTTTCTTTTACTTTTTCCGTCTTTTTTTTTCTCATAGACACGACTCGTCCCGAGTTCTTACCTGGCAAACTATAGTTACTTGAATGTGGGACTAAAAGAACTGAATATTATCAAAGGCACGTTGATAATTGCATTGGCTACACGCGAAGAACAAAGTAAAGACGATCTCATCCTTTATGCAGGAATGCTAGCGACAAGGAAAAAAAAAGACTTGTGAGAAATATGAAAGTAACTATCGACAGAGCACATTTAAAGACATATACTGCAATCTAGCACTAGAAAATACATGCAAAGTGACAAAAAAGGGCTTTTAAGAAAACCACTCCTAATTGTAGGAGACCGTTCACGAGGTCTTACATGTACATATATTTTGAAGGTGTTCCTTGAATATTGTTCCTTCAGGGCGTATAAATTATATTCCACTGTTAATGGATCTTGACTGCAATTTGGATGGAACAAACATAAAAGTCACACGCTATTAATAAAAGGGAATGAGTTAGGACCATTTGCACTGTCGTTACAAGTATGAGGGTCCAAATTAAAAGAAAGCAGATGATCGTTCCGTGTCCTCGGTGTCGTAATTTCTACTAAGTATGACTCCAGTCTTTCGTTGAGCTTTTCGCTGTGTTTGCACACTTTCGCATGCATCCGTTTCAATACAGTAATCCTCCATTTTCACTGTAGATCGGTTCCCTAAAAATACTGCCTAAACGGAAACGTGTATAACTGAGTCAGATTTTACGTGTGTAAGCGCTCTAATCTTGCAGAAAGTTTATTCTATTATGTTATTAAAAATAGTAAAAAGTATTATTTCAATTGCATATATGTACAAAACGTCACTGCTAATATATAAACTGTTTTAAACTGCTATCGTTACTGTAAGCCTTTACGAATATTGCAAATCTCAGATGTTAAATAAAACCCATTTGTCAAGACTCGCGACATTGGTCTTTACTCTCGCGAATCTGTTGTAACGCTGCTTGTTTAGTTTTTCAAGACAAAATATGTACATAATTGAACTGAATAGAGTACATTGAATTGAATAGAGTACATAATTGAAAAAGGACATGCAAGCCTTTATGGTGTGATCCGTATTTCAGAACAGCGAAGCTTTTTATCATAGTGCTGAAGCAATAAATTGGGTTCATGTTATTCCCTCTAGTCTGTCTCCAAGATGCGCAAGTCTATAAAACAGGAATGTCATTCTAGTTTTCCATAGCTCAACCGCCTTATCGTACCCCCTCTTCCTGTTTCACCTGTTGATTGTCATTAGCATTTACAGTTATACTGCACGAACCCGTCATGGACTTCAGAGGGCATGAAATCGTGCATTATGACACGCTTGTGCAATAATTGATTGAGTCATCCTACATATTAGTATTCGGCTCGCTTTGTTTTTTTTTCGGTTATATAATTACAAGGGAATAGCTTTATATAACATCTCTCGTGGAGCTGGTCAACAGCACCGAAGGCTGCCTCAGCCCTAGGTAGGTTAGGCAATACTGGTGGGTAGGTCGTGCTTGGTTATGAACTCCGTTTCAGTACCAGTATCCTATAATTTATGTAAATTTCTTGCTAATACTAATGCTACTTAAAAGCTAAAACCATAAAAGTGGTCCCATTCTCCAAAGTAAATTGGATATAGCACTTACTGAATATCAGTCTGTGTTAACGTTCCTGACAAACGTGTCGAAAACAGATAAAAATAAAGCTCTTTATTTATCCTTCGATATCAGCCTTATAATATTCAAGTAGTCTGTGAGCCTTGGTGTTAGTAAAAAGATTCTTTTCATTTTTTGTCGTTCAGTTTGGAAACAGTAGAACGAAGCTTCACTTACATTTTATTGTCCCACATTCAGTTTCTGTACTCGCGGCATTTTTATGGAGCGTAATTACCACTAGTATTATCCACCAATTTGTCACCGACTTTATGCATACTATCTTAGGTAACGAACATTTTCACGCTCGTGCACCATGTTTACGATGTATGATCGTATATTTATGTGTATTTTTAGCATCAAACTTTTAATAATTAATTACTGTTTTCAGTCGTTCGTATTCTATACAAAATGACGTAGTGTAACATTAAATTGTATGCAGTTCAAAGGAGAGCATGTAGCCTTTATTTGCTTATGAAAGGAGCAAGACAGAATAGAAAAATTATTTTCGCCATTGTGTTCGTTTTTAGGGGAGTTTGGGGATCGAATTCTGCACAATAATTATGACGAAACATTCGCTGCCGGACAAATACCGTCAAAGTTAGACATACTCTAGATGTTTCCTCACGTTTTATGTGTATAGCGGTCGAAATTCACGAAATAGAAGTGTCCGTGGCCGGACCGTTTCCTTTACATGGAAGTCTGGCTAAACGAAAGGCGTGGGCGGAGAGCCAAATTTTCGGGCGAGAAAAATCTCGTCGCAAAACTATATTCATACAGTTATCCTAACTTTGGGCTTAAGTTCCTTTTCTATGGTTTCAAATCGCGTTCTGGCCCCACACAGCACGCTGTTCCTGGAAAAAAGGACCGACCGCAAGGCGAGGCTCGACCGTACGGTATTCCGTTCTGCATTCATCGCTGACGCTTTAAAACGGCTCCTTTCGCCCTGGCGGTTTTTGGGGACTTTTTGCACCAAAGAAACATTGTTCGAGGGCATTTTTCTTCCTTCGGTTGCTACACAGGGTTCCTCATTAAAGATTGCGTTCGTTCGCAAAATGGGGAATTTTGGCAGGGGAAAGGCAAAGCCCAGCTGCAGGCCACACCTTGGGATGCGTATTGAAACATCCCTTGAGAATGTTTCCCGGAACTGTTTACGCACAAGACGGGCTACGTGAAAGGGCGCCGTAAACTACTCATTGCTCGCTAATAATTTAACAGTCGCTACGATTTAACAAACAAATAACATGTTGCATGTCTGTGTCCTCCAGCATTGACAATTTTCTTGACGGAGCGTTTGTCAATATTTTAGGGTTGTGAAGGAGAAATGTGGGTTTGGTTGTTGCGCAATGGTACAGGTGTACCCGGGCATTTTTTTTTTTTGTCCCACCAGAAACTCGCTCTTTTTTATTGTGTCAAGTATTGTGGCTATTTTGCAAAGAATCCACAAAGTCTTCTTTGCGTACGAACGTATATGCAGCACCGAAATTGTAGAACAAGCTGTAAAAAGAACCTGAACGAGCTCGTAAAAGTACCTTTTCGTGTCACCGCTGCCCGCCGAGATTTATGCTGCTGGACGAACAACAAAACGTCCGTGCCTCTGTGAAAACTACCAAGCGACCACGAAAATCCACCTTTTCAGAAATTTCGCTGAATTTTTGTCTTGCACCACGGGATTCCTCGCACGACCGACCGGGTTTGTTAACTTCTCCCCCTTTATTGACGAATGACCGCCGAATGCGCTGTGGTTTTAGAAGTTAACAAGAAACAACACTTTCTCCCCACACTCTTGACAGGGCCGTTTGCATTCATAATTGCCTGACACTCCGGTAGTCTTTTACCTGCATTTGCTCATAACGAGCATTAGAAACTATGTGCATTCATCTTGGAAGGCATGCGCCCTATTAAGGCTGAAGGGCGAAGAATTTTTTTAAAAGCTGATTTGGAGCGCGGCGGTCAAGAAAACCAGCCTAACAACTCGATGGTGTAGTTCGGCTGAGATTTAGTACCTTACATGTGGTTGGGTTTTGCGCAAGTTTTCTAGGAAATGCAAAGAAATTTTCAAACAAATGCGAGAGCCAATCAGTTTTCGGCTTGTCTTTTCACTGGAAAAAAGGAAGATTTACGCAATATGCATCGTAGAAGTGCGATACTTGATCTGCCAAACAGTTATTTTTGCTTTCTGCAGGATCATAATACTGACCTCTGTGCTGTGCGTATACGCATCTAATCCAAGTTGCTTACGCTCGTTCCACCCTGACTTGTCTTGTGGCGATTAGGTCGAAGGCCTTTGATGGGGGAAAGCTTTTTATTGCCGGTTGGATGAATGGGCGGCAGGTCCGTGTCTGAGATTTATTGGACTTACTCATCACAACTGGCGTAGAGTAGACCATATTTCGCTGATTCTCCAAGAAGTGCGACCCAAGTTTGTTATAGAGGTTACGTCTAACATCATGAGTCAAACCCAGGAATGTATTTTACAGATGAACCATTTCTGTTTATATTTTTTTATTCTTTCGGAGTTGCGTTTAAGCACAGGCCTAAATTCTTTTTCGAGCATGAACGCTGAGATGGAGCATATTTTCTCCTTTACTAGGCACAGAGGTTATAAATAGAAGTTAAGCCATTATTAGAAAATTTCAAATTCAGTTGTTTTAAGTGCGAGCTGTTTTAGCGTTAAGTGTTTTTGAAGCTTGATTTTGGAAATCGGTCTTTTTCAGTGAAACTAACAAGGCAAAGATTATGGTGATTAGGTGTTCCCTTCCTCCTCTTTCCAGTATTAGCTGCTGAGTTTTGTTCAATTTTTTTTTTCGTTACCCATGGGGTTCATCTCATGAAAGTCACGTTAGCACGTTCCGCCCGAAAAATGTTTCTGTTATTATGGTTAGAAAAAACAGTCTAGACTTCTTTCGAGACAACAAAGCTGTCCAATTTGTCTTTTGTCTTTTTTTTTTTTTATTGGCTATTCTGGTGAAACTATACAGAGCAATTTCATACGTGTGTTTCTTATGGATGTTTTATTCTCGGTACAAGCTTCTTTGACCCGACACGTGGAAGATGTCTGTGCTGCTTATTTTATTATCGGGTCTGAGCAACTCTGTTTATGTTGACTCGCCTAGCGTTGCACAATATTCAGGGGGGATTGGGTGTCCTTCAAGCGTTTTTAGTAGGAAAGTTCATTGAGGTCTTTCAGCGAGCACTTTTTTCTCTCTTTTCTCATGAAAGATGTACTCAGAGGAGATATTTTACACGTGAAGAGCATTATGGCAAGGCATTATCTGAAACTTCTCGCGAGACATGACGTGGATAACGTCAGTTCCCTTACTTCGGTGGGTCATTAACGAAATCCCGAAAATGGAATGACCGCCAGGGATAATTTCTTCCCCGACCCCCATGCGGGCATCGTGATACTCATCCACATGTCCAACCGGCATGAGCGGAAGGAAAACTGTAATGCCCAAACCGCTGCCCGACTGTGTAACATTCTACCTGACAACCACTGGCTAGCCAGTAAAACTTAGATGGAATCCTTTCTTTACGACCATGACAATGGCAAGTCGTAGATCTAAACCGCAGGCACTTAATGGGCAGTAAGCATCCATGTACTTAATATGTATTGACGCACCGCATAGTACTTCAGCTTCTTTTTCTGTCCTCCTTTTACTCGTGGAAGCCAGAACTTTTTTCCTTTCTGTGCTAGAGTTGTAAAAACTGGTCGCGTACTTTTTGCCCCCAGAGAGAGTACGTAAAGGAAGGTGCACAAGCGAATTGTGGTTCCGAGAGTAGACAACCATGTTTGAAAACAAAATGAAAAACTTCTACGGCAATAAAATACCCAAGACACATATTCAAGTAAACGTGTCTATTTTATTCTTACGCAACATTGCTAGACTGGTATAAAATTTCCCACAAGGTGAAGACTAGCGGCAATTAAAACTGATAAACTGGTAACATGCTTAATAGGTTGCAAAAGAAACTTAATAGCCTCCGCCTCCATAAGGAGCTGCACCAGCTCCTGCGAGAGCCAGAGGAGGAGCTGCTGCCGGAAAACCGAATCCTCCAAGGCCGAAACCTCCCGTCATCAAGAAAGGGGCGAGTGCGGCTAACCCATTATTGTTGTTATTGTTATTGAGCAGTAATGGAAACATGGGGAAACACAGCGAGAATAATGGCGCGATAGCTGGACTGATGTTTCCTGGGTTGTTCAGATTTGCACCTTGAGTAGAGAGGAATAATGCAATGGCCGTCCGAATTTCAGGAGTGCACGTGGCAGCTGCATTGCTATACCCAGGGGCGCCGTAAGGAGCGGCACCATAGCCAGCTGCAGGTGCAGCTCCATATGATCCAGTACCGTGTGCTTGGACAAAACCACTTTCATCCAGAAGTACTAAAATGACAACTAGTAGCCCCCCGGTAATCCAGATGGTACCCATTCTCTACAGAATGACAGGGATTCAGCATAAAAATCGTAAATACTCAGAGACAAGTGTAAACCACGCAGAAATGCATTCGAAACCCACTTACTTGCGAGGCAGCACAGGAGAAACGTCAACCGAAAACTAACCAACGAACTTATGAACAATCTTGAAACGAAGACTTGACAGATCTGTTCGAACCCTTTTATACCGTCAGCAAGACTGAACCGGACGACGTGGTCGTTGGTAGCACAACAGCAACTCTGAGAACGTTCTAGCAAGGCTTGAGCAAGATATTTCGTACAAAACTTCTTTTTATTCCCTTTCTCTACAGAGCTAGCAAAAGTTCTTTTGATTCGGTACGATACGACAGAGCAAAAAAGGAAAGGAAGACAACAACAAGATTATTCACTTAGACCCGTTTTCTACTAACCCCAGGAATTTGCGAAACAGAAGGATTGTTGATAGGAGGGGCGTTTCGAGTGAATTCGTCGTCGTCGTCTTTGTCTTTGTAATAGTTTTCGCAGCCTTTGACGTTTTTGGGACGATCGCAGAAGCCAGTGTCTCTGTTATAAACTTTTCCTTCCTCGCAGCCTCCCAGTCGCGGGTGACCGTTCCTCAAGCACTTGAAGAAATAGCGACAGTCCTTCGGGTGCGGAAAGCGAAGGTGATCGCCGAAAGCCAGGGATTCGTTCTTGGGAATCGTGGGGCAAGTAAATTGAAGGACTTCTTCGGGCATGCATCCTGGACGCAAAGCGACGTCAGGGTACTCGCACACGGCGGATTTGGGATCGAATATTAGACCTAGCGGACACGTAACCAGTATGGCCGAGCCAGCGTTGCAGTAGAAATACTGGTCGCAGAATTGCGAGTGTGCGAACATGCCGTTAAGGCGGGTACAGTTTCCGAAACCTTTGGGTGGTTGCAACTGCGGACGGAGAGTGCAGTCCACTTTTTGGGGATAGATGCACATTTGGTCACTTGGATTAAAAACCAAACCGTCATCGCAAAGTTGTTCGGTGATCGTGGTGTTTTCGCAGCGGAAATACTTGTCGCATTGCACGTCGTCCGCGATGAAAAACGCAAACTTGCTAGCCTCGCATCTACCGACTGAGGTAGTTTTGACAGTGGCAGCTTCGCCTAGACAGAAAAAAAATGAATTGTTACAAGGGCACTGTAACATATAAAACAACTTCATGTAGCTTGCAAATTTAAT
This sequence comes from Triops longicaudatus, assembly GCA_022885665.1. Classification (NCBI taxonomy): domain Eukaryota; kingdom Metazoa; phylum Arthropoda; class Branchiopoda; order Notostraca; family Triopsidae; genus Triops; species Triops longicaudatus. The sequence continues at coordinate 933,883 of JAGQDJ010000033.1, forward strand.
TTCAAAGGAAAAAATGTAAACATAACTTTTAACTCGTCATTACTTGTTAGTGCGAAGAAAGTAAGAGCCAATTCCAGGGCGAAGAGTAGAACAGACATTTCAGTTCTATTGCCAAGAACCTAACGTTAAGACCTTCGACTAAAAGTCTGAAGAATTACGAGAATGACCACTTCTATTTATAGTACAAGGTGTCAGAAGTCAAACGTAGAACACTTGTCGTATATTACGAGGGTTGTTTCCTGGAAGAAGACCATGAGAGATGTTATGGTAAAATAAAAGTAACCTTACTTTCGCTTTTTGCTTGAGTGTCAATTGTCCTGACCTTGACTCTTGAGTAGGATTTCGAATAATTTTCAATTAAAGTATGGTCTCGTTAGTTGACCTTAGTTGAGAACGAACAATTCCCCTGAAACTATTGCAACGCAATTGAATTTGGAGAAAAAAAAACTTTCGCGTTTTGTTGTTGTCCCTAGCGTCCTTTTCGTGTTGCCTTCACTTCCCTGTTGGCAATCTAATACCAATAGTTAGATTTCTCGAAAGAAAAAGTGCCAAGAAAGATTGCCATTTGGCTGGTTTATACAGTTGTAGTTTTGACTGCAAACCAGGAAGCTAGCGTGCGAAATGACATCTCAGCACGGTTCTCTAATTTTATTTGCTGTCTGGCAACTCGGAGGTAACTTTATTGGTTGGCAAATTATATTTGCTCTTCTCTGCGACGTCAAGTTGCGAGTTTTCCCCCTCGTCCCTTTTTCTTTCTGGCATTAACTTGTCTTTTCGTCTGTGTGATGTAGTTTGGGCGTCTTCAAGTCTCGCATTACCGGTCTGTCCCCCTGGAATTTCTTTCAATGCCACTCATCCCGAGCAATGCGACCGTTACTTTCATTGCTCCGGTGGAAACGAAAACGGAACGTGGGCAAAAAGGCTTTGTCCCGATGGCTTGGTGTTCAGCGATCGGGAGTTGATTTGCGATTTTCCGTTCCTAGTTAATTGCCTGTCTCGTCCGGTACTGCAACGTCCTGCGGGGAAAGAACCCTGTTTTCGCCAGAATGGCCGCTTTCCGCACGCTGAATTTTGCGATCAATACTACCAATGTGAAAACAATGTTCCTGACATCGTCACGTGTCCCTTTGGCCTAATCTTTGACCCTAAAGAAGGTAGATGCCAGTTCCCGGATATTGCTTTGCGACCTGACTGTTTGCCAGAAGAGCTACTTGAGTTTCAATGCCCAGTTATGAATCTTACTGGCTTGCGATTTAACGACCATGAGCGCGTTGCCAAGCCAGACGATTGTCGTGTCTACTTTAAATGCATGCGCAACGGTCACCCCAGGCTGGGTCTCTGTGAAATTGGCAAGGTCTTTAATAATGTGACGCAATTTTGCGACGACCCCGCCCATGTCCCAGGGTGCGAGAATTATTATATGGTTTGAATTTGTTTTCAGAACACAACGGCCAATTTGTAGGCAATTTTAGCAGGAGAATAGAAATCTAAGGTTACCTATCTGACCATAATGCTATTAATGCTCGCCTATACACCTATGTAAACGTTGACCGAACGTCATTTATTTTGTACTCGTTTCAATAATACAGTGTAAATATCCTCTTTGACCCTGAGCTTTGGTATATTTGCATTATTTTTCTGAAGTTTGCTACTGCTAGAATTGTATTCATTTTTATTGTCTTATGATTACAGGTTTGGAGTGTGCGGTGAATAGCGTCGGAAGTTTGGAAGGCTACATCAAATGATGACGAATACGAGAGATGTTCTGTGGCATACATCTATTTTTGGCGTATTGATGATCCTTGTCTGGGGATCCCATTTAGCTTGTGCCAAAAACGCTCAGGAAGCTGTCGTTTCCGTTACAGGTATATACGAGATTACAAGTGTAAAAATATTGGATACTCCTTATAAGCGTCTTTTAAACTTTTAGAGCCGTCATTAGCGGATCATGGCACGTGGCTTTATGAGACATGGGATTATATTAAAAATCTGTCCTTCGGATCGAAGAAGATTAGTACTGTTGTAGAAATCCCTGAAAATTACCAGAAACTGGATTTGGTCGTCGAACCAGGAGAGAAGCCGGCACGTATTCACATAAACTTGAATAGGTCCCAAGATGTTTACTCCATCAGTTCCGCAATTATCTACTTGAGTTCGTCCCTACATGAGTCAGCGGCCCAGGCATGCCAGACTGTATGGGACTTCCTATATCGAGTGTATGGCTGGACAATCGAGGGAATTGCTACTCTTGTCGCGTTCATTCGCACTTCTCTGGATAAATTCAGTATTGCCGGTCAATACCTAAAGACCGGCTTAGAACTGATTTTTGCGAATTTATTTGATTTCTTGTACCATACGTGTTCGGCGTTAGCCTGCATCTTTGGCACCTTAATTGGTTCCGTGATAGGCTATCTCCATAAGTTTTTTCTGAACGGGGGGAAATTCTTGTACTGGATTAAAGACAGCTTGGTCCTCTTGTTTATTAACACATGTATTGGCGTCCAGAATATTTTGGCCGAGGCGTTTTGTCTGTGCACAATGTACTTGAAATCGTTTGCTCAGTATTCGTTCTGGGAATTTTTATGTGAAATTCTAACGTTACCACAGACTTTAGCAGCCAGAGCTAGTGTTCCTTTACTCTTAGGGATTAGCCTAACCCTATTCACATGGCTCATCCTGTACAGCGACAGTCAAATTCCTGGGCAATTCCCGCCAACACCTGTATCTCCCAGGAAATTTAAGAAAATATCAGGGCACTCGTATCACTCAGGTTATGTTTTAGCGGTAGCTAACGGCATTCTTGTTTTCATCGTGATGATATGGCTCGAGGCTCCAACTGAACAAACGTAAGCTTTTCTGAAGGCTGACGTTGAAAATTTCCTTGGCAGAAACGGCATTTGTAGAATAATCAAGTGTTCTATGTACTAGTCTTCTTTTATCGGAGATGATTTCCACGAAAAATCAACGATGTATGTACCTATTCGGAGTTAGAAACAGCCATTAATACTTTCGTGGTCATCTTCATTTCCTAATTATGGAATCTTCTATAGATACTGTGTGGTATTTCAGTTAATCAATCAGTGAATCTTTAAATTGTACCTACTCTTTCTCATATTGTAATGAATATAATTTTGCTATGAGATAAAGTTGTATTTTATCAAAAATACTTTTTACAGATTTCACCCAACAGGATTGTACGCTTTTCTAAGTGCGAGGTAGCCAGCTACTATGTCGCTGGGCAAAGTTCGTATCGTCTGAAATTCGTCGGCATTCGCATAACGCAGTTTTGTATAAGGATCCATGTAGCAGGCCTGTGACGAAATGTAAAGCATGAGAATCATGTTACGTTCTCGTGCAAATTGAAAAAGCTTACCGCGAGGCCAGAAAGGTCCGAGTATTTTTTTGCAGGCTTAAACGAAGGAGGCGCGTCGATGTGGCTATCTACAGAAACACAAATCACTCAATTAATAACCGCTGTACCACAGAACTTTTGAACGTACTTACATAAAACAACACTATCGTTCCAGGCAAGTGACTTTTCTTGGATAAGTATCTGCTTCATTCCTCTCCAAACTCTCTTCTTGCCAGATCCTTTGCCAGAATGCTATTCAGGAAGTAAAATACAATATTTGTTCTGAAACGACTAGATGTTTGCTGTTTACGTTTAATACCTGAAAATTCGGGTTTTTGAATACGGGAAGAAGCTTTTTCTCGTCTTTGGCATTTGATTCGTCACCACGGTCGCCAGAAACAGGACTAGGTACATTGGAGAGGTTAAAATTTGACTGGGTATCTTTCTCCTGCTGTAAATTTTAATAAAATTTAGACAATCTGAAAAAATCAATATGTAACAGGTAGAACTACCGTTTTTGAAGTTCTCTTCTTTGCCATGTTATTGACTGTTTGAAGCAACGTTATTTATATTTGTGTTTCCCACAGCCTGGGTCGAATGTTATCCCTAGTGTCACCTAGTAGGCACTTTTGTCACTAGTCGCAATGGTTAGGAATAGATGATTAGTTACAAGCAGATTAGTTACAAGAAACAGGAAAGCTGAAACCTGAAAGCTGAAATTAAGGCAGAAATGGGAGAACGAAGACATTAAATAGGTCTACAGGGATCTATCTGCTGAAGATGTTTTACAAATGCAATTAAACTAAGATAATATAAAATGCGCAATGAAGTGAATACCAATTAACTCTACATTTTTAAAACAATTTTTCTTTCACTTCTGATACGATCCTTGGAGATTCCGCAGCTTCCGGAAAGGTAGTTTTATGGACTATGGCATCTCGTGCAACGAACGTTTTACATAGCGAACGCCATCCAGGAAGCAGATTAGGTTTGTGTACGAGGCACCACTTTTTTCCCGTTACATTTTGACTTTGTACGTTTTACAAAAGCTGTCACCCATTTGAATGTAAAACACGTACACGCGTTTGTATGACTTCTTTCCTAAAAGTCTCACACATGCAGGTGACCACGTGTGGCAACAATAAAGGGAGATAAAGTCAATTTACACACGCCCTTCTATACTTTTGTTGTGAATTCCCAAGTTCGGAGGACTTTGCAAATATTTTTTAAATCCATTTATCGAAGCCAACTCAATTCAAATGTGTTGATTGCACCAAAGATGAAACACATTATATACAGGTTTAATATCCCCAGCCATATGGGTAATCATTTAAAGAAGTCAATGAGTCACACGGATAGCAAATGTATAAAGTTTTGCCCGCAAATCTCAATTGTTTAGCTCATGTGACTGTCGTTCCGTTACCATGGGCGATATTTTTTTCGCAACAGTTGTTTACTAGTTTCTTTTGGATATGATACGTACAACGAACAAAAGCACCTCTTAAAGAGGAAAAAATCTCTGCGAAGAAAAGGGTATGGAATAAAGGTTGCGAGAATATTTTGCCGGACTTCAAAAGCAATCGCAAGGAGTCTATAAAAATGCTTCAAAATCTTTTTAAGTTGCTTTCTCATAAGAAAATTACTATTTTTGTGAAGTATTCGTTTTCACTCGTAGATACCAATTGTAAGTCTCAGTAAAAAAAGTATCAGTAATTATTACACGTTATATAAGAGTGCTCTAGAAGGAGACGTCATCGAACAAAAAATATTGTGGAGCGGTTTTCTACTGAGGACCATAGGTCGTGAAGTTCAATTGGGTCTTTTTTTTAAATTTACAGTTGAAGTGCTGCGAGGTTTGTCGACAATAGATATATTTTAAAGTTTGTTAAACTTTTCTGTTGTGAGAGACCTAACATTTTCGCGTCTTCGAGTAAATGAATTTGTCTTTCCCGCGTGCTTGCTGAAACCGGCCTGACAACATTCCTTGGTCCCATGCCCTGTTGTTGACCTCCCAAACCTGGATAAGGAAGGTGGAGCTAAGGATACGTGACTTTGTTATTATTTTGCGTAGGCAAGTCACGGTCGTTATCGGATAGACAGTTGCCACTCGGCGGTGCAAGAGTTCGAGACTCATCAGTGCGTATATTATTTGTAACCAAGTAAGAACAAATATGTGTAATTAATCTTGTTGCCATTGCCTAAAATCGGGATCGTTTGCATTTTGCTCATATTTAGTCAAAATGTTAAATTACGAAAAGCAAAAGTAACGCTACATTTGTAAATCACGTTGTAAATCTTCCAAATCATGCGCATCTGTCCTTAGGGCAGAAGCCACATGTTTAGAAATATTGATAAAGTAGGTACGTGAATATGGTTCGATCGATGACCTTGAATATATTTCTTAGTCGTTAAATAACAATACCGAATTGTGTGTACTGGTTGATTCTGACAAGGGTACAAGTCTTAGCTTTTGGCACGACTGCCCACCTGGAAGCTACGTCTTGACTTTAGTAGGTTCTTTTTTTATTATTTTTGTTTATTAAGGATTTCTTTTACTTAATTTTTTAACCTACTTTACACCAAATAGTAGGACATTCGGAGGTCACAGCTCGCGTAACAAGAAAATAGGTTGCGTTGCTATTTTCTATCAAACTTTTTCTATCGTTGACAAAGGCAAAGGTGCTGAATCATGCTCAGGTTTAATTTAGACCCTTTCAGCTCTTATAGGACTCCAAGGTCAGCTCAGTACTGAAAGTACTCTTCGTGTAAAAGTAGGACGTAATTGTCTTTCGTGTCTGTCCCTTGGTTTGGTGTTAAATCACGAAGTTGAAGGAAAATTGTTCGCATTGCGTCTCGAGCAGTCGGTGGTGATATTTACATATCTTTTTATTGCGTGTGCCTGGATTACAGACTTGGATCTAGCAAATCAAAATGGCAAACCGTGATCCTGCCTCTAACCAGCTACAGTCTTACTTGGATGGAAAGAAGGTAAGACCAAAAATCACATGATTTTTACAGTAATTCATTGTTCTGTGCAATAGAATGATGGAGTTCCCGTTTTAACGACCGGCTTTGGTGCACCCATTGGTGATAAATTGAACTCTTTAACTGCCGGACCCCGCGGACCAATTTTGTTGCAAGACACCGTACTGATTGATGAAACGGCTCATTTCGATCGAGAGCGTATTCCTGAACGTGTAGTACATGCCAAAGGAGCTGGTAATCGATCGTCGTGGCGTATAGCGGAATGAAAATATATATATTTTAATGCGTTTCCAGGTGCGTTTGGATACTTCGAAGTTACTCATGATATTCGTCAATACTGCAAAGCGGCTGTCTTCTCCGAGGTTGGAAAACGCACACCAATTGCTGTGCGTTTTTCCACTGTGGGAGGTGAAAGCGGATCTGCCGACACGGCTCGGTAAGCTTACGCCTTAGGACGATTTTCCGGTAGAAAACCAAGAAGCTTGATATGTATTTATTTAACGTAATGATAGAGATCCTCGTGGTTTTGCGGTCAAGTTTTACACTGAAGAAGGCAACTGGGATTTGACAGGCAACAACACGCCGATTTTCTTTATTCGTGATCCTCTTTTGTTTCCCTCTTTCATCCACACCCAGAAGCGCAACCCTGTCACGCATCTGAAAGTATGAATTCGTTGATCTGGAAAAACTCCTGGCTAGTTTTTTAAACTTTTTAAATCAGGATCCAGATATGTTCTGGGACTTTATTTCCTTGCGACCGGAAACCACCCACCAAGTCAGCTTCTTGTTTTCTGACCGTGGCACGCCCGAAGGCTACCGCCACATGAACGGCTACGGTTCCCATACTTTCAAATTAGTGAATACCCAAGGACAAGCCGTTTATTGTAAATTCCACTACAAAGTAAGTATTTTTTTTTTCTTTAAATCAAAGTACCTCTTTTTGTTACACCTTTGTATTGTAGACCAACCAAGGGATCAAGAACTTGAGTGCAGAAAGAGCGCATCAGTTGGCAGCGGATGATCCTGATTTCGCGATCCGTGATTTGTACAATGCAATTGCCCAAGGAAACTTCCCGTCGTGGACCTTGTCTATTCAGGTTATGACCTTCGAGCAGGCAGAAAAATACAAATTCAACCCTTTCGACTTGACGAAGGTATAATGGATAACCTCATTTTAGTCTCGTTTCAGATCTAACTATTCCGTTTGTTTCTGTTTTTTACAAGGTGTGGCCACATTCGGAATTCCCCTTGATTCCGGTTGGAAAACTGACTTTGGATAGAAATCCGAAAAATTACTTTGCAGAAGTTGAGCAGCTGGCTTTTGCGCCATCACATTTGGTACCTGGCATTGAACCGAGCCCTGACAAAATGCTTCAGGTAAGATTATGAAAGGCCTGGTACACGTTGTTTTTTAAAAGACAAAGTTTTCCCCTTGTAGGCCCGCCTCTTTTCGTACAATGATACTCACCGTCACCGCTTGGGTGCAAATTATCTGCAAATCCCCGTAAACTGCCCTTACCGTACCAAAGTTCGCAACTATCAGCGCGATGGACCTATGTGCTTTACTTTTGATGAAGGCGGTGCTCCCAATTACTTTCCTAATAGCTTTTCTGGTCCAAGTGGTTTAGCCAAATACTTGGAACATAGCCTGAAAGTATCCGGCGATGTTAGTAGGTAGGATTTTCTCGTGGCATAGTATACCGTTATACATATCTATTTTTCGTTTTTTTTTTTTTTTTTTTTTTTAGATATAACACCGCAGATGATGACAACTTCACACAAGTGGGCATCTTTTGGCGAAAGACGTTGACTCTTGAAGAACGAGTTCGATTGGTCAACAACATTGCCGATCACTTGAAGAACGCACAACCTTTCATTCAGGTGAGTTTTCGTTCTGTGGGTTTCATTACTCGTGTTCAATGATCTCACTTTACTTACGTATTTTCACTTTCATGGAATGTTGTTTTTATTATTGTTATTATTAACCACTTGTATTACTTTAATTTATTTTTGTGTGCAGAAACGCACTGTGCGTAATTTCGAGCAAGCGGATCCTGAGTATGGTCGTATGCTGGCCGACGCTTTGAAAGCGCGTCAATCTAACGTGGGAGCTACTGCCAACCTTTAAAAGCTCCCACATTATTAGCATAATAATGAGGTGGATTAGCCTGCCTTAACAAATATTTTTCAAATCATTTATTAATAAAGCTCGGGAAACAGGGAAATGATTAATGTCGGGTAATAGTGCAGGTGTACTATTCATTCCAATACAGGGGTTACCGACGGCTGTTACATAAATTTGACTTTTCAGTAGTTCATGCTTTGAACTGTTCGTAATCTTCATGTACAGACCTTTCGTGTTTTCTTTCGGAAATACTGCTCTTCCTAAGTTTTGTTTTCGTACAATTTGAGATCAATGAACGCATTTTTTCCGTATTGTTCAACACGGTACTCAAAAGTCCGAAAGCAAGGAAAATTCGAAATTGGGTATTCCTTAATATTTCAACCTTAATATTCACCGTGTTGGTCGTTCAGATGACGTAAAATCACCACTTTAGCACGAATTCGATCCGTATATTCGGTTTACATGCGGATTTTCGTGTATGTACTGGTTGATAAATATATACATACATTTTTTTAGTAGATAGATTTTTAGATGAGTCTGTTTTTTTAAATGATTTTTTTATTTCTTTATTTTTGGATGATTTCTTTATTTTCTTGTCTGTTTATTTTCTTTATTCTGTCCACAAAAAACATTTTGTTTAATATTGTCACGGAAAGCGAATTTTTATCTGCGAAAAAAGACCTTCCTTTCGAAAAATGATCCCTGTTTTTGAATTTACCACCGGAAAGTGTGAATTCCCTGCGAAATCCGCGGCTTCGGATTGGTGAAAATCCAAAAAAGGGCGCGGTTTATTTTTGGCTCTAAAAAGCCGTTTTCTAGGTTATTTTCCATTTGATTCAATGGTGAGCAGAGGGAAAATTCTTTCGAAAATCGAGAAAATGAAAGCTCCGCCTTTCCTCTCTTGCCGGCTGCTCACCCAATACTCGTTACTCCTTACTTAGCCTCCCAGGTGTGACAGAAAGGAGTAGCCTATAGGAACCAAGCCAAGTAGGAATTCAGTCATGGGAAACGTCACGCACCAGTACAGGATAAATGCGCAATAAAATTGATCTGTGTAAGATTAAAACTCACGAACTTACGATCTGTAGCTCCATGCTTTAGACCGCTCGTCAATTGTTTCTTCGTGAATGAAGAAAACACATATTTATTTTATGCGTATGTTGATCAAAAGACAGATAAGTGAAGCCAAATATGGACTAATTACGTTAGTTAGAGACAATTCCAAAGCCGCAAAATAGAAGATTTTGGCAGCGACTATCGACTAATGGATCAATTTTTAAAAATTGCTACAAGCTACAAATCCTTTAAAAATTAATTCGATTAATCAACGGTCATCGTTGAAATCTTGTCGATTTTAGTTCGACTAATTAAATTTTAGAAAGAATGTTGCGCCTTCAGAAGGAAAAACTGTCTTTTATATAGCGGAGTATTAGACATTGAGGCTGTAATTAAAAACCGGGGACGTTTTGCGTGAATTCTCACGTTTTGTCAGTATTTGCCATGTTAACCGGGGTTGAAGCGTTCCAAAAAGGGATTTGTAACTTGAATTAAAATTGTCGCTGGCTGTCTCGATGGTTAAACCGACCATAAACTCATTGCTATGGTGAACCTTTATTGGTGCACTCATGGTACTGCTTGGAACACTGACCCTGGATTAAATTGTAACGGGAACACACCGTACACCAGGGACGGCTCCAGTAGCTATAGTAGACTCAAAAGTTAGATCGATAGCTCTGTCATTTTGTGGAAATGGGAAAAGATAAAGAGCATAATCATAATGTGATCATTGCCCAAATCAACGATTTGAAAAAGAAACTTCAGCTAATAGGTAATTTAATTAGGGTTCAATATCGTGGATTGTAAGGAATTCAATTTAGACGCTGAAAGAAGAGCCCGGCGCGATGAAGGAAAGGAAGAAAAGAAGCGCAACGAGCAAAAGCTCAGCCGATTGAAGAAAAAATGGACGGAACTAAACATGCAATATTTGGAACTGTGCAAGGTAGGTTAATAGAAAATCATCGCAAGGGATTACAATTTTGTTAGCTTGGGGAGGGAGACGTGTTGTTGCTCAAGTTAGCCGAGCACGAGATCGAGACGACCAAGTTCAGGAGCAAGTCTACGAAAGAAGTCATGCAGATGTTGGATGAAAAGGTCTCCGAAATTGTAAAAGCTGCCGACCTCATGTCTCACCAGTCTGAAAAAGTCAGTGCCTAACTCGTAGTATTGGTGAAGTCATGCTGATCTTTATTTTTTCCAAAGATCCAAGAGAAAATTTTGCATTTCACTCGGTCATGTGCGGAAATGAACAAAGAAAAGTGCACTTCGGAAAAAAAGATAGACGTACCTACCCCACACGTATGAACGAGTTTTACAGCATTACCATTCTTATTACCATGTATTTTACATAGTCACTTTCTGCTATACAAAGCAAAGTGCAAAACATGCAACAAAAGAAAAGCGAAGCCGAACATCTTTATCGGCATTACATGGGGATTCGCTATGCTATGGAAAACGAAAAGCTACATTACCGGATCATGTTAGAGAAAGTCGAGCTGCAAATACAAAACTATTGTTCTGAAGCCCAGAAAGTCAAAGTAATGTTGTCTGCTAGTAGTCACATTGAGTAAGCAATCTTTTTCGGCATTAGGACATGTATGAGACTGCACTCGTAGCGCGGAATGCTTCGCGTGTAGAGCTGCAACAATACGAAGAAACACTGCTACTCTCAAACAGAGAAACCGATCGTTTGCTATCGGAGTACAAGTATGTTAGCTTGTCATAAACAAGGTTTTAATTCTACCTACTATTAGACGTCATATTGATGATGTCAAAGCGGTCACCGTGGAAAGTACAACTCTTAAAGTGTTACCAGGCCTCGGAACGTCTCGAAGCCGTCCAGTGACACCGACTTGGAACACACATCTGTGTTCAATGGCAGATAGTGAGCTAACAGAACTGAAGAACGCTTGCGAACACCTGAAAGCTGTTACGGGTAGCGTTTGAAAAAACTCGTGTGACCCATAAATCGAGGGCTTATTTAATGCAGGGTGTGGAGACTTGGATGGCGTCGTTCAAAAGCTTATCAATCAAGAAGAAAAATGTAAAGAGCTGAGAGAACAGAATGCTTTTGTTAAGCATCAGTTGGAACATCTCCAGCAGGAAAAGGCCGCATTAGCAAGCTTGAAAAGAGTGAATGGAACAGTAGAACGACAATTGTAAGTTATTTATGCATGATAATTTTCAGTTTAAAGTCAACCTTGTTGTACAAACAATTCAGAGGTGCCAAGGTTGAAGATCGCATTAGCCAAGAACAACTCGACCGTCAAGGAGAAAAACCAACACACGAAATAAGGGACATCGATATCTTGTTGGGAAAGATCTGCTACCGCATACCGTACGGTCCCGTAAAGCACCAAAAGGGAACTCTTGGATCGTTGCTTATTCTATGCAAAGAAAAAGTTATTTTTTTGATGGACAAGCTGGGTGGTGTGGACGTCGAAACGGCGTTGCTCGAACAATCTTCTGAAGAGGTAAGTTACGACTGACACTTCGGCGAGTCCGTTAAGACACCCGCGGTTCCCAAACTGTGCGCCGTGGTTGCCATGTAGGGGCACCGCGGAATAGTCCAAAGCTTCAAGTGAAGTACAATTAAGTTCAAGTGGCTTTGAGAAGGGGCGCCGCGAGCAGAAAAGTTTGGAATTTCCTGTGTTATACTAAGAGTGTTTTCGTTTACTAGGCTATGAACAAGCTACCTTTGGATTCGAGACAATCTCTTAGCGATCATGGTTGCCAGGCGGAAACGAAAGATCAAGAAGAGAGTAACAAACTGCAGGAAGATTCCGACATTGAAGATGCAGAAGTGATAACACGAAACCACATTAAGCGTCAGTCAAAACTTCTTGTGGAAGCCCGCACCAAAAAGTTTTCAGCTCGAACGCGCCGTGGAGCAAACGAATGAAGAGCCCAAACGAAATTCTGGATACATAAGAGGAACTTAATATGGAAACAGTCCTCATAGATGACATTTCGCGATAACCGTTGTTGTAATGATAAAAATTGACTGTATTTATTTCTCACGCAAACAACGTTATCAAGTTTCATTCCGGCAACAAACCATTGTTACGTCAACCTTTCATCTGTATAAGCGTGTAAAATCTTTCAATACACGCGAGAGCTCCTTTGCGTTGCGACACCTTAATCATAAAACTATTAGATTTTGTTCTTTTTCTTTATCCTACATACTTAATAAAATTTTGTGCGAACTCTGTCATCTGAGACGGTGTGGCTGAACATGTTGTAGATGTTTGTGAAGAAAGCATATTCAGGGTTTGCTCCAACCACGACTTTGTCCCCTAAATAAACACGTCATACCATTATTTGTGTTAATTTTTAAAGAAACAGCAACTCTTACCTCTTTATCAACGTAGAGTAATTCTATAAAGACTTCAGCAACATCAGGAAGACAAGAGGTGGATAAAGAAAACAACGCAGCACTTAAAAGCCTTCCTACTATATGGGAACCTTGTTCTTCTACCACGCATTTCTTCACCAGTAACCTCAAGTTACTGTCCAACTTATCCTAAAAAACAATGCCAAAAGTTTAAAGCATATAAGAAATTACACCCTCTAAATACGTACATATTTATGAGATTTAACACTAAAAAGCACATAAAATGACACAATAGTTTTTGAAAATCTATAATAAATTCAAAGTACAACGAAACCTACTTCTTTAGCTCTTGCACACTGGATAAGTTCAGAAAAGAACTTCATAACGCTAGCATTGGCATCACGGTGATCGACAATTGCTGCCTGAAGTCCGCACTGTACAACAGCTCCCAATCCGGAAAACTGCAAAAAGTGTTTGGGGCATCTTTGCAAAAACCTATACGAAGCAAATGGTCGTAGACTAAAATTTTCACGGTGACGCAAACGGTTACCTCAGACAAAGTCGGAACAAATCATCAATTGTATCAGCGTGATGCGGTAAAACCGCTGGGTCGTGAAGTAGTCGAAATGCTGGTTCTAACGTAGGCGTTAACATTGACATGAGTAATGCCGCGGGACCGGCAGGATTATTAGAGTCTTGCCCACCGTACTCATCCACCAGAACGCTTCCCAAATACAAGAAACAGCTGTGCTGGTGTTTAGAGTACCACTGGACTAACTGTAACCAGAAGATTTACTTAGTTTTAGGTTAATGAAACAACATCTATGGACAGCTTACTTGAGCCGACAGAGGCTGCAGGAGCATCACGGCATGACTTCCCAAGCAACGAATGGCAAATCGAAGACATCGACAAGCGCGCTCCATAATTTTTTTGTCGGACACATATTTATCACATATTTGACCTAGCATAGGCCACGTATCCTAACACAAAAAAGGCGTTACATAACCCCGATTGACTTAACCCTCTTACTTCTAAGACAATCTTCTGACACGGATGCTGCTGCCCAGGGTCGACGTTAACAATAAGATGTCGAAACACGGATGCCAATCGGTCCAGCCAATAAACGGGGTTATCACGCAAGTGACCCGTAGGTTCCCGGCTCTTGAAACGCAAAATTTATCCACAAGTTTCTCAATTACTGCTGACGTACCATAACTATAGCTTTCAAAGGCTGTAAATGAACTCCGACAAGCTTTTCCACTGCTCTTTTCAGATTCTCACCGTAGAGGCGACTGACCACTTGAGAAACACCTAAAGCAGGACCAAGCCATTAATATGCGAAGCTACGTTATATGTACCTTGCAAGATTTCCGTTGCTGCATCTGTCGTAATCGGTAAGGATCCTAGAACCTCAATCACGTGCAGCAGTTTGAGCAAATGGGGCGGTTGACAAAGATGGTCTCTACAAGACGAACAAATCGAGCTTAACGACGCAGACGCCACTGGCGCTAACTGTGCGTCAGACAAGCTCTGAATCAGAACGTCTAATACCGATACTACAAATTACGTGAAGTACAGATGAATAGAAATTCGCAAAGTTTGCATACACGATATTGCTGCGCAATACCTAAAACATTCGGGTGCTTATCAATCCACTCGCAGAGCTCTCCGATAAGCTGCAAGACCGTATATCGTACAGCCGGGTGAACATTGCTCGGTAAGGTCATTACAGCTTGCATAACATGGGGCACGACAACTTCCTCGTCTCTACATAAAGAAGTCGGTAAAGAACTCATTCTTTTTAAGTAAAATACTAAATTTTACGGAATTATGTTTTTAGCCACAGTTTGCATTAAAAACAGGGACGCTTCTGTGACCTCCCACGATAGATTCTCGCCTTGGAGACACATAAAAGAGTGCTTGAACACTGCCTCTGAACCCACAATGAAAACAACGTCCTTAATAAGTTCCGACGCTCTTAAACGGAAGTCGGCGAATTCGTCATCATCTTGTAAGATACCTTCCTACAAAAATAAAAACATTTTCCCCTTCTGTCCAAATCAATAAAATTAATTAAAAACTCACGTGGTCAGGTTCCATTTGACAATGCCGACCTATAGCACCAATGAGTCGTTCAATGTAAGGTTTAAACCGGGTACACATAGAGTCATCATTAGCTTGATACAACTCCTCGGACAGTTTATACCACAACCCAAATGTAACTTCGGCTACCTAAACCATCAGTTTAGTTTAGTTCGTTTCTACAAAATTTCAATTTTACTTCATAGTCATGATGTCCAACACATGTTAAAATGAGTTCAAGTAATTGCATGACGTCAGCAGTTTGTCCCGAGCCGTTTGTTGAAGGCGGTTCAACGAACCTATTTAACAAAGCTTCAGCTAGTTCAGTGAACACCCGGCAATAGTTGAGGGACCTACGGGAAAGCGCTTCAATGAATGAGTATCAAGTAAACATGCATGGCAGAATAATGTTATGTTACTTTTCCATGTCTTCCTCTGCAACTGAATAATGATACGGTTCTTCTAAACGTTTGACTGAAACCAAAAGCGAATTCTCCAGTGAACAATAGCTAAATTCGGTGTCGCAGAGCCCTATGCCACCTCTGTGATGGTCCCAATCCCCAATGAAGTTCACCAGGGCACAAAGTGCATCAGCGGCCGCTTCGTGTATCAGTGGGGAGCTCTGGGTAATTAAAAACAATATAGCAAAGCGGAACAAAGTGAAGAACGTAGCAACTTACTTCGTGTGTCGCTAAGACGTTGAAGGCATGATTTAAGGTTTGGCAAGTCGTCAATACTTCTATAGGAATAACCTGAGCTTTGGCCCACGATGCGAAACAGCGTAAAACACGAACATGTAACAATCGATCATTGCTTTGAATGCCCCAACACACGTCCTGAAAGGAAATAAACTAATGAGTCGCACGGACACAATAAAAGAGTCTAACGCACTAGTAAACTTAAAACATTTCTCGAAGTGCTCGAACAGTATTTCAGAACGTCGTCACGTCTATTGGCGCCAAGCCTCAACGTCCTGGAGCCAACTTCTTCGGGCAGTGCAATTAAAATCTCCAGTAACGGCCACAAATGTGGCGCGTTAGATGCGGAAGAAGGCCCAAACTTTTGTAACAGATCTTCTACCGGTGTTGACCACGAAGACATTTGTAGTATAAGATCAGCAAAACCAACGCATAACTAAATTGTATATGTTAACCCTTAAAAATATCTTTGGATAATTTTCGATCAACAAACCTGTGTGACGATAACAGTATTGGTATGATCATTAACTTGAGATAAGTGAACTAGCATAGAATCTCTAAGCGATGTATGGGCATCTTTTGGCAACTCATGGAAAGAAAACTGAATCTTTGTTCGAAGCGTCTGTGCCCCAAAATAGCACGACTCCATATCTGCCTTATGTTGAAGCAACTCGTCAGCTACTTTCCATGCAAAAACCTGAAACAACAAAATTTAAGTTAAAAAAAGGCGACTGCTATAACAAGAAATAATTGCATTTTCCAAACATACCGATTTTTGAAGTTCTCCAAGCCACATGGAGGCTTTTTCTTTACTTGAAGAATCAGGATCATGATACAAAGCTCGTAATGCTTGATACACTATGTCTAAGGATGGCATAGAATTCATCATGCATTAACTATTACTAAGGTCGATTGTAACAATAGGTCTAGTTTTCGGGACTAAAAATCCAAATACACAGCTACACTCTCAACACACATCAAGTCAAAAACGGTACACAACAACACTAGGAAACAGCAGCGCCACCATCATCACCACCTGCGCAACTCGGGGCGAAATTGAAACTAACAATTTTCACCACTATTCGTGGATTTTCGATTTAAACAGATTAACAAATCAGAGTAATTCGTGGAATTCTTCGGAATGAGTAATTATATTTACATGTTATAATAAGCTCTCGGATTACGGTAAAAGGTGTCTTATCCGGTAAATGCAGGCCTTTCTGAGTGTATTGACCACCTATTCGTGGGAAAAGTCAAGAGCAAGTAAAGGAAACAAAAGCTTAAAAAACAAAAACAAGAATTATAAAATAAATTATATTAATGACAGTGATTTTAACGAACGCTTAATTTATTTTCTAATCGAATATTACATTACTTCTGAGCACTTCGTTCTTACTTTTTCGGAATAGCCTTCGTCTTTTCTGTGCGCACTTAGATTTCCCCAGAATAATTAGCTATACTTAAAGGGAAAAAGTACAACGGAACTCGCCTAAAATCATGCTCTATAATCTCATAACCATCCCTATTTCTCACGGAGCTTATGGTCCCGTTTTAGTCCTTTCCAATGCTTGCAACTCAGTATTACTTCATACTCTTCCTTAATTAATATGATTGTCCAGTCCCGAGCCTATGTGAATAAGCGTGTTCCACTGTAAAAGGTAACGAAAATAAAATTTAAAGCGGTATCAGGTTAAAATAGAAACATAATAAGAAACTTTGTTTTGAAATGAAGGTACCGACGCTGGATTCCGGCCTTAGTCGGTTTCGGCGCCCTCCCCCTTTTTTTCCATGTTTTATTTTCCACTTTTTCCCCCATGTAAAATCATATTAGTCTCTTATAAGTGAGTTTCACATAAGGGTGCATTATTCTTAGTATTTGTTAATATTTTGCACTCCTCTAAGCAACGCTTGCCTGTATCGGCTCATGGAAAGCAAGTCAGTGCCCATAAGCTGATATAGCAGTTTATAATATTCAGACCGAATTTTCGAACGAGAAGTCTTTTCAGAAAACTTTAAAAAAGGCAACTTTAGCTTTTAGAATCACTTTACAGATAGTCCACTACATAACAACTACGCATTCTTCAAATAACTGTGATCTTTTAAATAGAGTTCATAATGCACGACATTTACGAAGAATGCACTATCAGTTTAGTTTTCAAACTGGGGGAAAAGTGTTTTATTGCATATAATTAAAGTAATACAGTTTTTGCGTGTTTTTAATTCACGACATGCTTTTGTTTTTACCGAGTTACTGCAATGCGCTTTCCCATTCGCGGGACAAGGTACTCCAGTCGTAATCAGCGGAAACTAATTTCAAGTCAATGTCTTCGAACAGACTTAGGTTATGACTACAAAAGAAAGAAAATCATTTTCGCTCAGTACTTCCATACTATAACTGAACCTACAAATCAGGATCTTTATATTGCCCGGGTGCAGCAGGATATAACGATTCGTACGTTCGGTTAACACCATGGCCATGTATAGCATAAGCGTTGAACTTTACTACATTCGGCGGAAAGTATGAATAGGGGATTTTTGCAGAACCTTCCCAGTGGTCACCGTTTCGATGCAACTGTACCGGGTAGTTCAATGGCAACTTATCACGAATGGCGTTGCGCCTTCCATTCAAGAAAAGTACCAGATGCTGACCCCAACTGAATACCAAATTTTATAGCTTAAACAAGCGTCTCATGACGAGTCTCATATATGGATAATTACGGGCTGATCTCAATTTCGACGTACTGCTCCCTTTCATTGAGGAAAAAGGCTTCTACGACTGAAAAGGACGGAAATCAATTTCACAAGATCTTTCGCGATTCAGGCGAACATTTACCTTCATAATCCCACAATTTTTCAAATGGTTCTCCCACTGCACCGCCTGGATTCTCAGGATCGTTGAAGAAAGGTGCCGAAACATGCATAAGTACACCATCTTTCTCACCGCGTAACGTTATGTGCACAGGTTTATGATCTATCGAACGACCATCCCATGTGGTCTGGATAACAAACTGTAGCTGCATCCTGAAACAAGTAATTAAGAACCAAGTAAACATATGACAAAATTACGTTATCTCCACTGGAAGCAATGCAAGCATTAGCAGCAAGATATAAACGTTGGAAGAGTCCATCCTAAGAACAAAGACTAGCACGCTTGTGCGACGTAATGTAGCGTCTAATGTAATTTGAAGTAAATTTCCTTGATTGCAAGGAGCAGATGAGAAATGCTCCGAAAGTCAACGAAACACGGAAACAATGTCACTATTGATTCGCTGCAAGCCGTCACATTTAGAAGACTGATGCGTTGCAAGAACTAGGCTTCTGTTATAACGTGTGCTGTTGATCACGCGGGTGGCAAACCTGTTCGTATTCTTTCACATGTGAAGTTGGATGAGCAAACCGTCTTACCAACAGCCCGAGCACAGTCTCATGGGTTATATTCACCTTTACGATTTATAGGTGTGTGCTTTGTGGTCCGGTGGGAGCTAAATCCGGTTTAGTTCGTTTCTGTTTTCATGTCATGAACTAAAGGTTATTGACACAAGAGTGAATTCACGAGGAAGTTGTAGAGGAGTACCACTTAGAGCTTTTTATATGCCATGTATCAATATACCATCAAAATCCGCTATAGACCATGGCGGAGCCAAAAGCTTCTCAGAAGACACCAGGGGTAACTATACTAATAGCCATATTCTCTTCTACCAGAATTTGATAAGACAACGTGAAAAAGAACTTCCTTAAAATACATTTTTTGGAAAATAGTCGGCATAATGCTTTGGTAAAAGAGATATTTTTCATACGAAAACTTAAAGAGCTTAGCTTAGCAAAATAACTTATAAACTTCTTACACTAATCAGAATCACAATTACGGCACTGGATACTTATCTGATCTTATTCTTACTGGCACAATCCTTCAACTTAGACGAAACCCTGCAATTGTGTTCCAGTTGCCGAAACGTTGTCATCGGGAGAAAGAGCGCGTTTTTTTTTTTGTGCGATTATTTAAAGCAATCAAATATTGGTGCAGTGTTCCTTAAGTAAAAATATTTTTGCAGGCACTTTATGACACTCGATGACTCGTTAAGACTTTTATGCTATTAAATTTTTTGCACATTTCATTTGCATGGAAAGATTTGATACTAGGTCTTGTTTACGTTTAGTTTGTACATTACAAATATTACCATATTTGCAGTCCTACATATATTTTACTTCATACCATTTTGACTTCAAATACGTAAACGACTTAGGAGAAAAGTACTACTTCAGCCCTGGAAATAATTTATATTGAAAAAAAAAAAATCTTTGTGATTTTTTTCGGATCAATCTGTTTCAATCGTGTTTCAATCAAGAGTCAATCTGTTTCAATCGTCCTTGCAATTTCTACTACCAGAGTTTCGGTAGCTAGAAGGCTGCTGCTTATATATTTTGATAAGAAAATAAAAAGAATCCTGGACAAAGGTTGGTAAATGAGAATAGCCCCACAACCGTTCCACGTTCCCCGAGTGAATGCTGCGACTAAGTTTAAAATTCCAACAACACGATACCGGTAAAACTACAAATTACGCCAAAACTAGTAAAAAAATAAGAAGAAATGGGCATCCTTATTATTTAACGGAAGTATGAAATAAAAACACATGACTTGCATATTTTCCAGACAAACTAACAAGCAAACAAGGTTTTAAACCTTTGCTCCTTGGAAACTTAGATGCATCTGACAATTAACTCGAGAAAATAAACAATTTTGACTGGTTAAAAAGAGAGTTGCAAAAATGCAATAAAATTTATTAATGAACGGGGATAGTAGACAAACAATCGACATAGGGTCGGCAGGAAGCTTGGCTAAGCCGGGTGACCCAATAACACAAAACATACAAATAATGGTAAACACACACACAACACAACAACGACATGGGAATGCTGTTAAAATGAAGACGATTCACCGCTAACCAAATTCTACTGGGCTGTGTACGGTTCTCCTAGGTACACAAACTGTAAAAACTATATAGTGTGCATAAAGTTCTTGTTATATAACTTCAGCGGAGTAACACGAGTCCTCATAAATACTCATGAACTTGGTTCGTGATGAATATTCATTCGTGATGTGTGCTATCTTTCTCTTTTTTCCTTTTCTTTGATCTCTTTGAACTTTTTGTGACCTAAATTCAGAAAGCCTAACAAACACACGAAATACGTCTTCAGAAGTAGAATTCTAAGATACGGTATGCTATTGCTAGGCAAGTATTATAATGAGCGCGGAAAATGTAATTGTCATAATCAAAAAAGCTCTAATTAAGCATCTCGAAGCTAACTAAGCTTAACTTTATAATTCGTTCAATATTGAAATAACTCTCAAAATGTAACCGCGTAAATATTTGTAACGCACGAACCGAGAATCCATGAGCCAACTACCTAATATTCATACAATTGTATATTTGCTAAGTAGATTTTCTTTCCAATTAAAGAACTACATTCACTTTATACTAACAGTCCTCTTGCAGAGGATAACTCGGCATGAAGGACGTATTTAGGGGGGAAGGGGGTTACTCCACCCCCCAATAATAGGTAACGAAAAATTAAAAAACAATAAAAAAATACGAGAAAATCATCCTAAGCCCTCAAAATTCCCTCTCACGAAACGAAATCCTGCACATGGAAGACCGGGACATCTTGGATAGAGTGTAAGTTGAACAATATTAATTATCTGAGCCATTTTTTTTAAAGAAAAATCCACTAGATTCACGAAACGTTCCTTTCCTACAAACACAGCAACTCAGAAAGTATAGTTGTGCTCGTCAACTTCTACTAAAAGCTATCGTTGTTTGTTTGTTTTTTCCGTTGGGTTTTCCAAACTTTGGAAACAGACTTTTAGTCTTCTTTGAGTCTCATTTGGTAAGTTATCTGCGTAGAGCTTTTTGTGAAGATAGCAGACTCTTTTGCCTTCAAAACAAGCCCAGTTTTGACACATTTAAGTTACTGGTTTCTGACATATCGCCAAGTTTGTTTAGTGACTGCCTTCGGGGTAGGTCAGGCAGAAAAAAAAATCGGGCAGGACGGACTATGGGGGACAGGCACGGCTGGTCTTGTTTCGATCTCGTGTCGAATGTTCTGAACCAGCATGATTTTCGACTCTGTAATCAGACAGACATAAAAACGTTACACAACCTGTGCTCTACAGTTATGTAATACTAAGTTGTTTTTTTACGTGTAATAATTGTTCGTTCCCGACTCAAAATTCTTTGTGATAAAATGCATCAAGTAACGAACCAGTGATTCCGTTTTAAAGTTTCTTTCAATTACACTTTACTTGGTTTCCTTATGTTTACTTGGTATGCTTTTTGTTATCATCAACGCACAAATAGTCTGCAAACCGTGATGCATTTCCATAACTGCCCAAGGTACCCCGCCCAGCCTACCTCGTGGACCGGCTCTGGTAGAAATTAGATATTAAATGTAAGGGCTTGAGTTAATTTGCTGAAAAAATCACACGATAACTAGGATGGTAATGGTACTTTAAAACGCCAAATTTAGTCTCACAATGATAATAAATGTCTTCTAGACTCTCGAGAGCGAAAAACTGCCCGACGTGCCCCGGTCTCCCCTAGACCTGCCCAGCATCATACATTTTAATTTTACTTTGTAATTCAGCAAGTCCAATACAGCTCTATCAATCTCGAAATGGTTTGTTTCCAGTTGCTCATTTTTTGCTTCTGATAAAAAGGTTGAATAGTCTATTCTCCATAAAAAAAACGCTCTGGCAGTTTGTTGGGGCCGCTTTTTTGGTGGAGCACTACGTATAGGGGACTGAAAATTTCAATTAAGAGATAATTAGTGTCAAGTTCTTCCAAGTTCGAAATGCTGAGTTCATCGTAAAATGGGTTAAAAATAACTCATCAAAGATTATGTGGGAATAGTGATATTTTCTGTTTCGCTTTAAAAAAAATCTGAACGCGAAAAATCAAATAATAGATGGTTCCAGTTTATTCGTGACTAATTTTCGTCTTTCTACCGACGTAGCTACACGTAAGCATATGTGCGAGGCATGTCAATTGTCATACAACTGAGTACTGCGCAGTTCCATAATCACCGCATTTGCTCAAAGGGCACATGGATGGGCACACTTTAAAGCCCGAAAACCTCTATCCTACTTTATTTCGAATGAGAACACTGTGATACAACCACTAGTACGAGACAGAGTTAACTTTAACTAGAACAACTTAGCGACAAGGATGACTAGAAAACTTACTTCGTAATGTCGCCTTAAGAGAATCTATGCAAGAGGTTATCAAAAGATCAAACAGAAGCTCAAAATAACATAACTCGGACACTTATTCAAAGTTCACGTTAAGTCTCGCGGTCCGCTTGAGAAAAGCACCCGTACGGTAGTGGAAATTACGGTCTTTAAAAATTTGTTGAAGGTAATTTATTGAGCGTTGAAATAGACTCAGCTTCACAAACTATAATTCCTTTCTACTTGTTTAGAAAACGAAAGAAAAGGAGATATGAATCGTCGTTTGTCTTCCCCGTCTCTTTCGTTCTCTTATCCCGAACGAAAGGAGATAGGTAGTTAGTCGACAGAGGACGATACTAGCATTATTCGATATCTGGGTTCTGGCTTTATCCCTAAGGGCATATGGTATATAAACCTAGAGAACCATCTTTGACCCTTCAATACACTGTTCTGCATCGCCAGTGAGTGATCCGAACGGGTAGCAACCTAGTCTGTAAAGGAGGTTACAACTGTTGTGCTCTCTTAAAACTCTTTCTATCGTTAAACTGCGCCATGGCTGGTACCAAAACTCGTCATAACTTCCACGAGGAGTGCGAAGCGTCCTTGAATAAACAAATTAATACTGAGTTGTACGCTAGCTATGCCTATTTAGCCTTGGTAAGTACGTATCAAAAAGTTTTAAACAAATATTGTGAAATAGAACGGTGTCAAGTTCTTACTATAAATTAGTTGAACTAGGACGCTGGTACGGCGTTACAAGAATAGTTGTGTAATGGTCGAATAGCGCTGATGGACAGTATTGCCACATAGCTTGGAATATCGAACTTATTTTTTTTTTTTTTCTCCATCTGTCACCCTCTAGGCAGCGCATTTCGGCAGAGATGATATCCATTTGACGGGATTTCAGAAATATTTTTTGGAAGCATCCCATGAAGAAAGAGAACATGCAGAAAAGCTTATCAAATATCAAAATTTACGCGGCGGCCGAGTCTTACTGCAGCCTATTGATCGTCCTGCAAAGGATGAATGGGATACGCCTTTGCAAGCCGTCGAATATGCCTTAGATTTGGAGAAACAGGTCAATCAGTCTTTGCTGGG
Source organism: Triops longicaudatus (assembly GCA_022885665.1). Lineage (NCBI taxonomy): Eukaryota > Metazoa > Arthropoda > Branchiopoda > Notostraca > Triopsidae > Triops > Triops longicaudatus. The sequence continues at coordinate 957,839 of JAGQDJ010000033.1, forward strand.
CATCCATAAGCTGGCTTCCAAGTTTGACGACCCCCATCTTACCCAGTTCTTAGAAGAAGAGTTCTTGCAAGAGCAGGCTGAATCCATTCGGAAGTTGGCTGGCTACATTACTCAATTGCAACGCGTTGGAGATGGTGTGGGCATTTACCTCTTCGATAGCAAACTGCAATAAACTGCACGCCAGGGTTATATGTAACTGTACGCGAGTTTATCACTCAAAGGCCGCGTGCTAAGTTTGTCAAATGCCAGTGATCTTGGTTGCTTTGTATAAAGTTGTATCTCATTACCGAGATCTTGAGAATTGAAATACAGGGGAAACGAAACAGCAGCGACGAAATCTTCCTCACTTTGTAGAGCTTTTACATGGTACTCTTTTAATTTTTAGTTTAGTGTTGTCTCCAGACGGACGGCATCGCGTCTATGATGCATCGCCATCTTCGGCAGTCTGGTTACTGTTTTAATTTACCACTGCGGACTTACAATATCTCTTTTAAAGTTTTTTGAACACATCTGACTGCTCGAATAATATAGATACGGAATATGACTATCTAATCTCTTACAAATCGGTCCCACTTTTTCCACGCATGGAAATACTCATTCTTCGCTCACTTCTCGTGAACGTTGGAAGCGTAGGATGGGACACGGGTATTATGCTAGCGCTCTGTTTGAGATGATCTGCCCTTTCATGACGACTTTTGCTACCTGCGTATTTCCTGCAGGAGATGTTACCATCTGTAGAAGCTCTTGATCGAAACTCGTGATGAGGTGGGGAATTTTGAGGCGGGGACCCTGGAATTAGATGAGGAAGGATACATATGAGCATACTTGTGTGTCATGCTTCATGTTGCATACCAAAGGATAGGGAATTCGGTAAACGCAGCATATCACGGCCTTCATCTATAATTTCCATACTCTCGGTGTGGCGCGTTAGGGCAAATAGATGCTTCCTAGCGAAAAAGGAAAGCCCCCGGTTCTCTTCGTCGTGCTGCGTGATCGGAACGGAGTGAGGTCTTTGTTTCGAATGCGCTCGAGATTTCCAATACTTGTATAAGTCTTCGATTACGAGTTTGGCCTAAAGCAACCATATTTATTACATACTTTTGACACAGGATATGATTACGTAGGACAGTATTACGCACATCGTCGACATTTTCCCGCACGGAAATTTCGTGAAAAGCATCGCATTGTAACTCCTTCGATCGCTGAACTCCTTCCTCCCACTGCACCATGCGATCTTCCATTTGTTCAGCTTTGTTACCAACCAAAATTACGGGAATATCCGAATGATTCTCGTTACACGATACACTCCATCCGGAGCTTAACTGCGGATTAAAAGATTGTCTTTTGTCAATAAACGGACAAGAATAGAAAATACCAGATTTTTCCGCCGTCGCTTGTACGAAATGAGAAATCGCAGCCGACTGCACTCATCAAAAGAACATTTGTCTGTGACAGAATACATGAGAACAAAAGCATCCGCCCAGCGTATATGAGCTTCCAAGTCAGAGCCTCTGGAATCCTGAGCAAAATAGTACGAATAAAATGAAACAAATGTAGGTAGATTACGAACAGAACTGGCTTATAGAAGGATACAACTGTCATAAAAATGAAAAGACAATTTTAAAGGCAAGTAATTTACTTCAAGCTGATTGGCGCAATCCAGAATTTCCATCGAAATCAGATCGCCGTCTAAGTGCCTGTTAACCATGTAGATGCGTTCTAACATTGGGTCGTAGTCGCCAATGAAACGTCGAGTCAAAAATCGAACGATCAAGGCTGAAAAAATAAGCAATATTAGACATTGGTATCTAGCGATCAACCAAGGAATAGCTCAGAAATTTGTCTACTACATGACTCGAGTACAAGATCAACGGTCCGGAATCATGACTATTAAGAAAACCGTAGTTGCACTACAGTTAACGAAACCCTCGAATCTCAACAATGCGTTGCTAAGCTCTGCTAATGTCTGACAAAGCGTTCAATGACACACCCATTGCATCGCAGAAGTCAAACGATCCTGGAAGTTCGCGCGAAACTTGCTTAATTAGAATACAATGATTAGACTGTGAGCGATCCGCGTTCACAAGCGAAAACATGATGTTCCCTCTGAAGTGCAACGCACAATTGCTGTTGCCCATAGTGTTGCTAAGCAACAATACCTCTCATTTATGTGCCGTATTTCTTCCATTTCACTAAAACGAACCAGACAGCCTCTCGGCTTTGTGGAGTTGACAGGCGTGATCTTTCTTGGAAGGGGGTATTCTGATTTAGACGAACAGAAAAGTATTAGCGTCTGGACGCCGAATGGTGGCTTTACGCCTCAATCGGCCTCGTCGCTTTTATGCCTCGTGAAACAGTGCTTTGTTTTATAGCACGGATGCCAATACTCATACCTGGTAACGGTCTTCCGCTAACACGCATCTTCTTTTGCTGAACCAAAGCGAGTTTGACAGCTCATTACGCTTTACTCCTCTTTCTTATAGAAATTTAGGGCCCGGACACAAAAACATTTTCACCTTGGTCGGTTACCACGACCTACGTCACAAAACGTCTGTGATCTATAATGCGACTCCGTCGTTACATTTATAATGCCCTTTACTCTGTAGTTCAAGCTTCGCAGAAACCAACAGTCTGGCACAAAAATAATCATGTACGAAAAAAAAGGAACTAAATGGTTTCAAAGTACAACGTAAGCCAGTGCGGCTAAAATGTGGCTCACATTAGCCCGTGGAGATAAATTGCAGCGCGCATGGGGATGCAACTTGATTCGAAGCCTATATCATTACATCTTAATTAACGCTCTCTTCGGGCTTAGTCTAACAAGCAGCCACATAACAAGCTAGTGACTAGCTATTGCTGACTCTACCTGATTTTCCTACTCCAGTCTGTCCCACGACCATAATTCGTAAAGGTCTCTGACGTCCACATAAAGCCAACTTGCTCAAAGCTGATAAAGAAGGGGATTTCGGAGGCGACGTCATTTTGTGATAGCTGCAAATTGATCCTTTTTCTACAAAGAGGGAAAAAGAAAAGGGTTCTATTAAACGTTCAAGTCCCAGAACAAGTGACACGCTTGGCTGCCTGAGTGATAAAATCACCCTGGGGATACAATTTCCCGTACGGGTTCGACGTACGTCCAAAGCGAAATATCCGAACGATTCCTCCTGACACAGACTCACCAGGAGAATACTGCGTGCCGCCAAAGGTGTACAATACCTAATTTTTTATGCTATTATTTGGAGTTATGTGGAAGAGCAAAAGCTCATCTATTTCGCACAGTCTAAGCACAGATCGGGAATGGCTGAGCGAATGGTCTACAGGACTAGGGAAATCTTGGCGCGAAGTAAAACGAGCGCAGCCGCTACAACGTCAACGCAGCGAAAACTGAGCGACACGGGTGTCCGTTCGCAGACTAACATTTGTACGGTTCAGTACCTCACATGTTCGCCTTTTTTGTAACTTTTTGTATTGCATTTTGAAATAAGGCTACGAAAACACTACGGCTGTAAAGGACCGATCAATTACCACACATGTACGTCTTTCAGGACAAGAGTTGCTGAATTAATAACATACGACACAACGGAGATTTGCTGTTTCACTTCCTGCATTGCTTTCTGGCGCTGCTCGGCGTCAAGTTCATCCACAAATGCCAAGGCTTCTTCAATACTTGGAAATTCCCATCCTGTGTACTGATCGAATATAGAAGTTCCGTAAATCATATTCCTGGAAGAAAGTCATACAAAAAAAGGGTAAAAAAAGGTGGCAAGAGTTATGCTTTTCACTACGGTAACTAATATAACTACTTCATGTGCGGCCTACGGGGAAGACCAGGACTGTAGATAAATGCTTTTTCCATCTGCATTAATTGATCATTGACCATGCGCATTGCTAACGTGCTACAAGGGGAAAAAAGAACAAATTAATGATGTTAAGATTACACAAGTGCTTTTGGGGTAACTTACTCAGATTTATTGAGCTTGAGGACGTGGTTATGGAATGATTTAGCGGTAGATAAAAATCTGTTTGCTGCACGCTCCAGATGAGCTACCCGAGAAAAACCAATAAAGTAAATCAGTTGAGAGTGGTAGCAGTAGGGGAGAAAAATACCGAGGCATCCATATCCTTTTCAGGAAAGGGATTTTTTTTTTCCTTATATGCTTTAGTATTTTACGACCAGTGAAACCTAGGTTGTATTACTCAAGAAGCCTTAATCCAATATTACGAAGCCTTGGATACATGCTGTTCGTTTCTCTTCTCGTATTGTGGAAGAGGTATATCTAACGGAGCTTAAATCGGAAGGAAAACTCGATGCGTAAACTGGGATATCTATCAGCTCACACATTTTTTCTCCTCTTTTGGCGTTCATGAAAGAGACAGCAGGAAAAGCAGTAGCAAACGTTTTAAAAAGAAGTCCTCTTACCGAGCGAAATCCCTTCTTTGCTCAACAAAGCTCCGTGCTTCACTTTCAATTGTTGGACAAACTGCACCAGTGCTTTGCCTTCATCTCGAGCATCCATGGGTAAAAGTGGCTCGTCAGCTATTCCAAGGGCCATTAGTCCCCACAAACGTCCAATGGCCAAATGGTACGAAAAGTTCGGGTCCAGGAAACGTTTCATGGCATCAAACGTCTCATAAGTGCTGTGGTATAATGGATAATCCACGTTGGGCCATTCTTCAGGATCTGGCATCCACAGAAGGTATGAACAAGGCACTCCTGTAGTTTGATAAAAAGGGGCATGGTCCGAAACCGACGAAAGACCGTAGCCTATTAAGGTTCCGGTGAAGGTACGTCGTTTGTTCCAGTGGTCATACAAAGAACATACTCCTAGCGAAGGATCCGGAGCAGAAACCTGAACGAAAGAAAGGTTATGTCTAGAAATTCTGCACACGACGATTAAATTGTTTCCTCCAGAACCTTCTTGGCGGCTTCCTTAATAATATGATGCAGGAGCGGAGTGGCGGCAGCTAGTAAATTGTAGCTGCTGACGACGGCAATGTCGACGTTCAAGTGAGCCACGGCACGATGGTTCACCAGTGGCAAGTGCTCTTCTAGCCACTCGATACTTCCCATGTAGCCGTACTCACCAGCTCCCCAGCTCGCGAAAATTATACTGCGTCTAGGACGCCAGCCTGGGGTTACATTATCGAGTTTTCAGAGGACATAACAACTTGGTGAGCGGCGATTAAGTTCTCACTAACCTTCTCTTAACATAACACCGTATACGCGTATAATTTCCATAAGGACTGCAGTCGCGGAAGAAGGATCCACTGAGCCAAAAACCCACGCATCGCGATGGTTACCCAACATAACGAATCGGTCAGGTTCGACTTTACCACGGATGAAACCAATGACATTGTACGTTGGTACTACTTTTTTCTTGTTTGAAACTTCCAACTTTATTTTCCTAAAGAAAATATTTTCATTTTCATCTGGAAGCCATGTCTGGTGACAAGGTCATACCATCCTTTACGCTTCAGGTTTGGTCCTAAATTATACGACACATTTAAGCCACCAGTCCAATGAGCTGGCGCTTGGGGGCCGTCAATGAGCACAAGCAGTTTCAAAGCATCATTAAAGCCCAGAGGATGCACAGGGATACTTGGTAAATCCCACTGTTCCTCAGGCATACGGAAAGTACCATCTAGAAAAAAAGTTGTGATAAACAACATTCTGTAACAGCATGAATGAATTTTCAAACAGGCTCAAGGGATGAAACAAAAAGGAAAACATTGTTACCCAACGCTGGATAATACCGTGTGGTAGGATCCCCATCTTTCCATAGAATTGTGCCTCTTTGCACTCCTTCGCCTGGCAACCAGTACGAATAAGGGTACGGTTTTTGATGCTCTGCAGCATAATCGGCAGGGTCACTGGAAATACAAAATAAACGCCTCATATCTTCTTTTGACTGTAAGAATATACCTGTACAAAATTACGCCCGCAGCTCCGAACCTCAATGCATTCTGAACTTTGTCACCGCGAAAGAATTTTCCGTAGCGAATTAATGCCAAACGATTACGAACTGATATGGACATATTTTTTTCGACGAACAAGAAATCCTCGTACGAGCCATAGTTGACAAAAACAATCTCGTCCTTAACAACATTCAAATATGAAAGAAAAATAATGCTCTTTTATGTTTCGTTACTATTTCAATAGTTCCAGACGCTGAAAACGCAATAAACGCGGGCGATACACTTTCATCATACACTTCACCTTCGACGGGTGTTTCTCGAAGGGCTGAGGTAAATTTGACGCGCCCTTCTTCGTCCATGATAATGACCTGATGATATACTTTATAAAATTGAAAATATGTTTAAAACTTGCTACGACTTTATTGGGTTTATCGCGATCCGGGAAGGATAGCAAGACATCGTAAGGGTTTAGGGTGACTTGATCGAGCCCCTGCTCAGCCCACAGTTTGCGTAAATACTCCGCTTGCTCGTAGTCCGCTCGCGTGCCTCCCATATGAGGCTGCGACGTTAAGTATCTAAAAAATATCTTAGGCCGCTATAAAGCACACAATGCGCTGCAACAAACCTCAAATTTTCCTCCACATTTTCAGCATTCATAAGTTCCAGGAAACGATCCGCATTCTCGCTTATCAGGTTTTCTGTATAGCAAGTTTTACTCCGGAGAAAACTTCTTTTCTCGCCAAGTAGCTCACAGGACTGCGCTATGACGTAGGCAGAACACCACAAAAGAAGGAAAAGCAATGCCATCTCTTCTCCGTCGACCAAAAACTAAACCTAAGGATACCAGACGAGCTGGCTTTATATACGCTCCAACCTTTAGCAGGTTTCCTTTCTTGAGCAATAGTAATGAGAAGTCTCGTTTTCAAAACCTTTGTGGCAGTTTCGCTTTATTTTGGGACTAAATACAGGTAACACGAATAGTGGACCTATTCATGTATAATTACAGAATCGAAGGAGTCATCATGAATGGCAGTATGACAGTTTTTATCTTACTAATGAGCTCCCTAATAAGACACCCGCACGCGCGACGGTCGTTTACTTGCCAATCTTGGGGCCAACGTGCAAGTCGACTATTTGATAAGTCTAAAACCAAAAAATCATTAAGTTTTCAATACGAAATTATTTTTAGATTGCAAATCTCGAACATCCGCCCTCATAACTGGTCTTTCAGATATCACCGGTGACTACTTTTCTTAACTCAAGGCTATGAAACAAACATCACTTACCGCTACACCAGTAAGAAGGGTAAAGACGGTGCCCAGGAGTAAGTGCATATTGTAGCGACGTTGGTTGGCGTTGTAGTATTCTTGCCAAGAGCCTTGTGGCTGGGGCATTTCATTCATATGGGCAGGCCGAACCACAGCATTACCATGGTGTGCCAAACGGCGTTGGCTCGCGCGAGCTAATGAAACGGAATAACATTATTAACCAACTCATACGGAAATATTGATAACATGATTACTGCAGTATAAGTAGACTTGAAAACGTAAATACATTTGAAACAAACCAAACGTCATACTTTAAACTTGCCCTACATAAGAAAAGAATGTTTGTTAGAAGAGAATTTACTCACCAGGAATAGCCAAAAGCTTTTGAATGTTATTCATTTTCACTGAAATTTTTTAAGCTATCTCAACTCGAAGCAAACAATCGGCGTAACCCTGAGGGTTCTTCCGGTGACATCGTTGCCAGCTTAAAATTATTACTCACAATTGTTTTTTCGAAATGACCGGTAAAATTAACAAATAACTTAGTTTATTCCTAAAGGTAGCGGAAACAGTAAAATATGTAGAGATTTATTTCAGTTGAATGAAAGTGGCAATGTTCGTTGAATTGAGCGCAAAATTCGGTTCTTCTACATTCACACTACCTTCTTGGCATACAGTTCAGAATGCGACGATAGCCGCATGTGACATTAGCTGAAACCCTCAGAAATTATTAATTTTTTTACTGACTCCAAGGAAGCTAGCCCGGTTCTATGAAGTTTACTCTGAAAAATGTCCCCAATTAATGGTAAAAAACGGAATTATTGGGACCAACTCTCTTTATTCGCGGCTAAATATTTCGCTATTCGCGGGGTTTGTTGGTTAAAATCAGATAACATCGCGGAGTTTTGGTAGAAATTTTACTAGTAATTATCATTATTTTTTGTTTTAACAGCTCTCATAATGAATTAGCCTATATTTTTGCACAAGACAAGCGTTAAGACAGAAAAAAATATATGACAAGAGGCTTTAAACTGGGAGCGACAATGATGCTTTTGACAAGATTTAATGCAAAATATGCATTTAAGTCATAACTAGTTATTAGAAAGTTAGCTTCGAGCAATTACACTGGCAAAACTATGCGTATGAAATGTAGTGGTGAATTTATAATATCTTTGAAGACGGTTTTCAAAGACAATTACAAAATCAAACGAAAATCAAGTAAAAAACTACAAAATTTTTAAAACATTTAGATGGACACGTGGACAGTACAATTTTCAAATGTATCCGACTTGTTTTGATTTAATAGGAAAAGTACAAGCCAGCTCTCGTTGAAGACGCTGGTGTTCTTGAACGTTCGCCTTCGAAAATGAGTTAGCTTTTATGGCATTATTTTCTGTCAGTTGGATTTCATTTTATCAGTATCGCAACAATCTCAACCTTTCCAATTTTGTTTCACAATGGTATTTTTCTTAAATTAAACATACAAATAAATAAATACGTAAGCAACAAAAAAAGTCACTCTTAACACGCCCTTCGCCACATGATTTTGCAGATTAAACTTTTACTGGATATAACTTTCCAAAGGTTGATTTTCCAGTCCAACAACAATACCAATTGTTTTTGTGTATTATTTGTCCTGAACGGTTTCTCTTCCACCGTGTTTTGCTACTAAACGGCAGCATTTTTTACCACTGCAAACCATGGTATGTATATTTGTGTATTTCTCTTTTCCATTCTGTTTGGTCCGCACAAGCAATTACTCAAGACAACACTTCGTCAACACATGGCACGAGCATAATACCCATTCAACTTTTCGGGAACATACCAAAACATGATGTCATAACAAATCAGTAATGATATATTATAATAGATAAATTTATTGACTTTTCTTAAAAAGGTTTCCTAGACTCAATTCATTTCTTTTGAGCTTTTTGAAATCGAGCTAACGAAGGATTGACTCTGGCTTTCAACTGGTCAACAGTGGCAGAAATTTTTACGCTCGGACCGACCTTTCCGGTTAAGGCCACAATTGCGTCGTACGTCATAGACATAAGTTTGGCTCCGTCCACTCTCTGGCAAATTTGTAACATGTGAAAAATCCGAGAAACATTCACTTTAGAAAATATACCTCTTTCTTAAAAACTCCGCAGTACGCGCTACAGTCGTTCATTTGCAAGAACAGTTCGACATCAGAAACAGTCCACAGATTAGGTGTGACATTTTTGAGCGGCGTCGTGTTGTTTGCACCTACAATTTTTGGAATAATATTCCCCGATATGCTTCGGACCTACAAAGAAGGTACATCGGATTACACTTGTAAAGCAGTAGCGTGTAACGGTTAACACGCACGCTTACCGAAGAACCGTCGATCGAAGAAACGTTACTTTTGGAACTGGCCAATGAATCTCTATCATCCGAATCCGAGTCAGAATTAGAATCTTGAGCATTTCGTTCTTCCAGGCCAATGCCGTTCTTAGACTGGCCGGCATTGGCAATGGCAGTTGCACCACTCTGCCGTCCTCTGCGGCCTTTTCTTTTCTTTTTGGTGCGTCGAGGTTTCTTTGCCACCAGATTTTCTGATGACAGTGGGAATATTAACACATTTTTTACGTAGTTGCACGACTTACCAGGTACTGAAGGAGGGCTTTCCAACTTATAACCTGCAATTTCGCACCACCCGACAGGGTACATATCGGGCGAGGTACAGTCTAACCATTGGTCATAGATATCCTCCCAGCCATCAAAATGGATGCGTAGAAGTCGTCCAATCACACGTGTAATGTGAGCTACACATACCAACCGGGGCTCCATTACATCTGCTGCTTCGAGTCGCATCCCAACCTCGAACCCATGGTTAACAGGTTCCTACAAGCAGTAATTCAGGCACTTGTTTGACACAGCAACCTAATGAAATTTACCTTGTTCAACAATGAGCTAGGGACTGCTTTCGTTCCCGTTTGTTTTAAATACGCCGGCCAGCTAAACCCTCTTTCGTATCCGCTTGGCGTTTTCAGATCAATGTTGTGCTCTTGGCAAAATCCGACAGGGAAGAGACTGGGTGAAGTCAGATGGTAACAGAACCAGTTGTCATCCACTTTCGTGTCTTTGTACGACTCGACCCGTATCATAACGTAGCCTTTAGCAAGAATCTAAGAACACCATTAAACCTAAAACATTGCAATTAATCCACCTTTACCTTCACTATGCTTGCAACACAGATGGAAGATATATCAAGGGGGTCAACGGCTTCCAGTTTCATGCCGACTTCCGCGAGGGCCAGGAGATCTTCGCGTGGACACTCAGGTTGGGGAAAAAGTTTGTCAGGTGCATCATCAGTATCCCAACAACCGCTCGAGCACCGGAGCTTATAAGCGTTTGATGCGGCAATGGGATGTCCTATGGAGAATGCCCATCCGGGTGGATGAATGAGGGGAGATTCTTCGTGGCACCAGAAACCTAATTACCCCAATATATGCTTTTAAAAATCCGTTTGTTTCTTTAGTTTAGCTTCTACTTCTACCTTCATCAAACGGTTCGGCATCTTCGTACATGATGTGTAGCCTCTTACCCACAATATTTACAATGGTTGCGACTCGGACTTGGGAAATCTTAGCTTTATCCATAATTTCCAAGCGCATTCCCTTTCTATATATGCAAACATTATGAGCCTAGATGTGCTTTCGGTTGGCCATGTTACCGAAATCTCGACCGTCCCGCTTGACGAAGCTGATCATGGAAGTTGTTGGGTAGGGTTTTGCCTCCAGTTAATTTCTCAGCTAAGAATTCATGCCAATTCTGAACTTTTGACAGGCGGCGAAGAACTAGCAAAGCTCCGTGTTCAGCAATATTTGCATGCCTTTCACCTCATACTTACAATCCGGAGGACTTAGAGATTTGCCATACCCGGCGCACCATCCAACGTGAAGAATGTCGCCCCCACACATGTTGACCCAAAAGTCTTTTCCACAGCTTTCGTCCAAACCCTCGAAGCGGAGCAAAGCTTTGAAACCTAAGAATATACGCCTTATATCGCAACTAAGCATAAACTAAAATACCTTCAATCCTGACCACACTGGCCAACCAATACAGATTGCTATTGTGAACCTTCACTTCAACTTTCAGATCAGGAGCCACAATAGAGTTCCATCTGCTGGCTAAAGGAACCTAAAATGATTTTTTTTTTTACGGAATCCTTTTTATTTATTTGAAGGGTAAATGGTAGTCTTACATGTTTGAATAAAGTTACAGGAGCTGCATTGAAGTCGTCGGTTGATTTCATCATACCAACCCAGTCAAATCCATATTTATTGGCGTTTCTGTTATGATTGATATACACTGGAATTTCTTCCAACGGCTGCATGACCAATCGCTTAGGCGGGCTTTTCCCTTCGTTTGCCGGTGAGGGCGAAGGCGTCACTCGCAGAGCCATGGTTCTGTAGAAAAGAAAACACAATTTGAATGATCAAATGTTATTTCTAAAGAAGATATTGTTAACTAATTTTTAAATTTTATGTGAAGCAAATAACCGCACCCCTTTGGCGTTTCTTTGGCGTAATTCAGGCTGACTTCAGTAGCGTCATCGGATTGACGGTTCAATGACATTTTGAAGTCTATCAGGGAATCGCTATTTTCATTGACCGCATTATCAATCTTCCAGCGCAACTAATTTATTAGACACGAAAAATACAATTAACCTTTTAATTTAGCGCCGATAAAAAAAAAATTCATAACAATAGTAAACACGATAGAAGACACGAAGCTTCCAGCAAATTTCAAACACATCAGAAATATTCTGAAGGAATGCATTTCAAATATCAAAGCGTCTGTAAATAAAGAGATTAAATAGAAGTTCCCTATATCATACATACGCATGAAAGATTTTAAGCCCGAAAAGTAAACCGACGAAAATTACCAGCCAATTCACCCCTTGCGTACAAAAATACACAACTATAACCACTAGATGACGCGTATGTAACTCCTAATTTTAAAAAATTGAGTTGCGAACAGTTTGACAAAGGTTCACGCGAGTAACCAGATTGTTTAAGTATTATAATGCATACGGTCAATCTTTGCATTTTTTTCACGTAAAAATGCCCTGAAAAATACAAGAGTGTTTCTTTCGATTACATAATTAAGAAATTCTCACGATTTTGTGAACCTAACATAAAAGGCAATTTCGAGTCGCGTTTCAACATTTGTCCTTCCCGTATTGCCCGTTTTGAAAGATTGCTTGGATGTAAACAAATTTTGAACGCGGTTACAACATATGGCAAGCATAGTCGAAGACGTTTCTCTCAATGTCAATAAGTGCGGTTCGAAAATATGACGCTAAATGATAGCCAAATACTTTATTATGGCGTTTATATCCCGTCGGACTGCAGCGGCGCGAATGACATTCAGGGTGAAGCGATAAATGTATTTTCTGTATGTTTACATGTGATCTAAAGGTCGTGGTTTCTTTTTTCGCACACAGGAGATGATCGAGTATTTACGAACAAGCAGGAGGCTTTAGTTCTGATGAAAAAGTTTAAGGGTAGACTGAAGTCATTTACCGACAAGGAACAAGCTTTAGACTTTGCATGTTCGGGTGAAGATGTGGTGGATAAAGCACACTTCAACGGTGGCCACAACAACAGCTTGGTGGGCGAAAAGCCGAGCTTGTTCAAAGGACCAAAAAGTCAGGATCTTGTCGTATTTCGAAAGGCAATCGAAAACGGAGCTTTATCTGTCATACGCGATTTAATCTGGTCTAATCCTAGGTTGTTTCTTTGGTAATAGGCTGAAGTCGCATAACTGAAGCTTTCTTTGTAGGTATCTCATAAGTAGCGGTGACACTGCGACGGTTTTGCAGGAAGGTTCCCGATATAACGGACTGCATGTAGCGTGTAAAGCAAAACAACCAGAGATATGCAAATTCATACTGAACACCATCTCAAATGCCTCCTGCCTGGGGATGCTATATCCGTAAAGTTCAAATTATGAGAGTAGTTTGAAAGTTAAGCTGTGTCTCATAGAGACGATACACCTATAACCCGTGAAGATCGCGTTCTTTTCTTGTTGGACCTGTATCTAAATATGCCTGACAAAGCGTTAAACGAAACACCATTACACTTCGCCTCGAAATACGGATGCGCTGGTTGTGTTGAAGTGCTTGTTAACTACCCACAATGCCGCCGTCATCCTAGGAATAAATACGACCAAACACCCCGAGACGTAATATCTCAGTAAAATTAAACTTGCTGACTTAGATCTTTCTATGGAACTAGATGGTGTGTTCCCGCGTGAATGACCCAAGTCCCGATTTGGTTGCTCGTATCGAACTCTTGCTAGGAGACCGATATTTCGTCCCCGTGTTACGTTCCGAAGACTGGTCTGTTCAACCTAGCATAGGTGAACCGTGGTCACCGGATATCATGAAAGAACCAATTGTAAAGGCTCATTTACAATCATGATTTATTAGTTCAAAGGCCTAACAGTTTTTTTTGTGTAGCTAACTGATCTGAACAGTACTCCGAAGAGTCCTGCATTGCGAGTTATGGCGTATGCCGGTCCTATGAGTCCTTCTAATGCTGATCAGTTTTATCAGCAATGCAAAACCCCGCCATCACGAAACCTAACCCCTCAACGGTGTGCAACTCCGGGGTCCTTGAAGTTTAAGGCAATACTGAAAAGTGAAGCAAAACTACTGGATCCTGAAAAAGGCTTAGAAATCGTCGGGCGGTAAAAAGCAATCAGAGCATTTTTTTAAAAAAAAACTTTAAAAACGTTGTCGTTACGCAGCTCGATAGCGAAAGATATGGGAGTTACGTGGCACGAGTATTGGCCATTCTTGGACTCCTTCTGCGACCTCTCGTCGGAAGAGGGATTGACGAAATTTGAAGCGTATCTCAAAAACAAGCTACAGTCTACGGCAAGAATGCCTTCGCTAGAGGAAGTGACTGAAAAGCTGGACCTGCTAATGTGTCATGACGAAGATTCAGTACCGTTCGAGCCGCCTGGGCAAATCCCAACAAGTCCTATCTCAGAGCTGTGTATTAAACTAAGCTCCTTGCATCTTGAAGGAACACCACAAGGTGTGACGAAAGAAAGTCAACAGTCGTGTCGTGACATGATCAAAGGCTTAAAAGAAACCCCATGCAGTATAATACCTGAACAACATACTTTAATTGCGGACAAGATGTTAACAAAGATTAGAAATTTGTCGGGCGGGCTTAATGACGAAGAAGCATGCAATGTGTTGGAAAACGTCCTTCTTACGGAGTTTCGTGGGTGTCAGACATTTGCTTCGCATAACGAACTTGCACGAATGCTTTTCAACACGCTTCGTACTAACTATGATATGTCAAATTTTGGTAAGCGCCTAGCTAACTGGCTGCTTACAAAACAAACGGACGAACACTTGGCTAATACCTACACTTGTTGCGTAATGCAAACCATTGCCTGTCTGTGTTCTGGAGGTCATATAGAAGCTTGCGGTTGCCAGCATGTATTCTTGAAGTCAGAGGACAGGAAAGTTCAACGTCGTCTCTTTTGCGAAGACGGTGACGTATTTGTAACCCCAGAAACGTCTCCGGACAGTTCACCAGAACCAGTCACTCCAGAGGAGATAGAAAATATCTATATTACGGGGTAAACTCACCATGTTTTATTTATTTGTAGTTGTTACTCTTTTATTTCTTGTATTATTTACGGTTGGAAAAAGGGCGCCCCGCAACATAAATTAATACAGCCCATCTAACGTGTATATTTTTGCGTGTCGTTTAAGTTCGCAGATGACGAAGACCGACATTGACGTCTGGCGCGCATTAGAAGATGTCCCGATAGACTCGATGCGTTATCCAATGATCAGTGTGTGGAAGCAGGGCATGTTACAGTCCAAAGAAGAGCGAAAACGGTAAATTTTTAACCGAAACAAACAGAAAGTCACGATCTTTACATCAGGTTGGAAACGCCACGCAGCAGCCGGCTTAAAGCACGAGTCCCTGTAAAGGGCGATTTACCAGCAACGCCAACGGGACGCATTTCCTCGTCCAACAGCCCTGTCTCGCCTTTGCCAACGCTATTACAGGGTCTATCGAACTCAAAACCTCGTAGTTCTCTAACTCGTACCCGCCTTCAGCTGTAATATTGTGCGATTTTCTATATTATCATATTACGAAACCAAGTGTTATGCAATACAAAGTTTTCTCTAATGAGATTGACCGCATCATTAGCTGATTGAACTCTTGTCCTCGCCGAGTTCGGTGTAACCTGGAAGAATGAAAAGGTCATTGTAGGGCAAAGGGAGATTATCCAAGGTCCGGAGCAGGTCAATGACTGACATTGCTCCCCCCCCCCCCCCGACTTTCCTAACCTCACGTACTCACAGACGCTTCCACGGCAGCCCCACTTACCTCCCCTGTTTATTTGAAGCTTTCATTATCTTACGACCATGGTCAAAGAAAACAAAAATGATAACGCCGCTACGCATTCGAGATAGACCGAAAAAAAAATGGAACGAGCGGGAATTGAAGAGTAAGAGAAGTCAAGTAAGTTGTTTCATGTTATGCAACTTTGTAGAAAAAAGCTTCGTGTTATAGATTGAATTGTGAAAAAATAATTTAAGAAAAATACTCATTTTTATATGCGAATCTTCGGATGCAAATTAGGTATTGTCCGTCGCTCTACGGATGTTGCCTCTCATAGGTTTGTTTCCTTGTAGGACGTCACGGACCTTCGTGGCTCCACCTTTCAATCGATGGTGGCCTTGCCCTGTGTGTTTTGCGTCTCAAGGGCAGGGCTGCGGTAAAGTGAAAACGAAAGGAACATGACTGGAGCCAGAATGCGCGTTTGAACACAAAAGGTGGCGGACGTGTAGTAGTGTCGTTCACAGCCGAGGGAAAGAAAATTGTACAGCATCAACAAAAAGAGAGCAGACCGCTCCGTGGATCTGTCGAAGGAACATAGTCGGGTTGACATGTTTTCCTAAAGTTGTACGTATATTCCGAACAAACGTGACGTTAGGCCAATTGTGCTTTTTGCAAAAATAAACTCCTAGTAACGATGCTACTCTCTGCGCTTGTCTCCTTGTTGCTAACGTACATTCATATAGTGAACGGAATCCATAGTGAACAGTGGACAGCGTACGATGGCGAAGAATACACGATGGCTCATTTGAATATAACGTATTCTGTCGGTCGACTCGGCGATGTTTTGCACATGGAAGAAGGCGAAATCGCCAAATACGGCACAGGCCGCATTGCGGGCACCTCAGGCATTTTGGTCCACGTTCGCACGTTGAATGGGACCTCGCATCACGGCTGTGAATTGCAAACGCCGTACGAAAATGTTTTACCCAATAACGAACCTTGGATCGCTTTGGTGCGAAGGGGTTGTTGCAACTTTGACGATAAGCTCGAAGCTGCGTTTTGGAACAATGCATCAGGACTCATTGTTTACAACAATAAAGAAGATGGCTTGCAGAAAATGACCCTTCGCAATAAACACCGTAAGTTTGCATGTTCTGTTATGGAGCGTTTTTTTTAATGGGATATCCTAGCATTTCTTTTACATTCATGCTAGAAATCTGCATCGTGGATCGTGCGCGCTTAGCAGAATTTAAAAGTAGCCCATACGTAACGTGTAGCGTTGATGTTTTGGTTCGAAAATAACTCAGGGGTTCCACCTTGCCAAGTATTAGCCAGTGACCGTGTGCCATGAAATTATTCTCCTTACCCATACCATGTTTTGTTATGATACATATAAGTTGTAAGTAGATATAAGTCGTTAATTTAATGTGGTAATATTCCTGTAACATCATCTCATCTAGACGAAAGGTAGACGAACTTGCCCAGACGACCGGAATATAGTGTGTAGTGCGGGTCTTTAAGCTTCCAGTTGAAAAGAAATGTTAAGATTCAAAGTGTTTTTCGTGTTTCGACGGTGTGCTACACTGGGAACTTCTTTCGGACATTTCCTCATTTTTTCTTTTTTCCTTTTTTTAATAAAGAGGGAAAATTCTCATTTCCTTTCATACTTCAGTTTTATTTGTCCACGAGACAGATGAAATGTGCGCACCGAACTATGGGGATGACTGACTAGTGAACGTGTGCCTTGAGGAACACAATTTTTATAATATTAGTACACAGAACGGTTTATAGCTAGTATTAAAAAAGATTTATTGTTGTGGCTTTTCTTCGTAACTCAGGATAATATAAAGTCAGATAAACCTGTGTTCGTACCCTGCGCAGAAATTAAGATACCGACGAACTGTATGACGTGTCCTAATATGATGAGGATAATGAAAAGCAGGGACACTTTGTTGACGTTTTCTCATGTGTGTTTATGAGCACTATTCAGGCAAGAAAAGTCTGTAGGTTTTGTCAGTTTTTTTATGTTTTTATTTATTTGTGTTAAGAAGGATTAGGTTTGTGTTTAACTCGCTCCCCCTTGTATTGTGTAACTAGATTTTTCGTTATCTTATTTGAAATTTAATCAATTACATAATTGGCGGATTTGTGCTGGGGGCATTTGCATAGATATAAAAGTTTGAAAGCTTATTTTTTAATTTTATGATTGTTTCTTATCTGTAGAATAGTGGGTTTACCTGGCGTATTTTGTCAGTTGTCGAACATAAACTCTGTGAGATTATTATTTCGTTTAGTTGTATGGGGTCAAAAGTTCGCATAAAGCTTAAAATGGTTAATTATTTTTTCGGTGTGTTACTCATTACTGGTTGCACTACCTGTTCACCTTACTTTAAAGCCAAGATTTGTATCGATCCTTGATTGGGTCTGAACAAAATGAGCCTTAAGTTTTCGTTCTTGTTTTAGAAAAAAGTCATTATCACTCTCAACTTAAATTGCTAAATGGCAAAGAAGTTCCGGTTCTGAAATTAAAATCGTAACTTTGTACCTTTTCTCCCTTGTCTGATTTGACTGGAAGGATCTGGAGACGTGTTATCAAAAGGAGCCACGTGATAAAAGTTTTCTTCCGGCTTTAGTGGAAGCACGGAAGTCGTCCGGAAAAATTGTTGGGTTCATTTTTAAGTTCATTAGTATACAGCCGACAGCATCTTGTGAGTGGCATTGGCCTACTTCACGAAGAAGAATAGACTAGTTTCACTTTTTCCGGCTGAGCAGCTGCCTGCTGGCATTAGAACTAGAAGGTCGTTCTCCTTCCTAGTACAACTCCTCACCGAGTCACCTTCCTGCTCGTGCTCGGATTTGGAAACCAACTTACTCAATCTTTCTTCGGAGGACAAGGGATACCTGACTGATTACGCCGATGGTCAGTTTTACACCACTTGAAAACATGGCAAAGAGCACGTCCCTCTTGTCTTTGTTCTTCGGTTTGACTCTTACCAATTCACTATGAGAAACCTTCGTCTACCGTAATGATCGTATGAATAGTTAGTTTCCGATATACCGTGAAGAAGCGACTGGTAATAACCACTACTTAACTTAAAGTCGGCCAAGGCTAACTTATATAACGTGGGAAAAAGCAGTGTACACATACTGGAAGCCCTCAATGAGAAGTGCCACATTTTACACTACGCAATATTTTACACTGTACGTATTTAATTAACCCGTTCCTGTCTTGTCCGTTAATCGTAAAATTTACCAAGGTAGCATTCGGACTAGATTTGTTTTTCTATTGCGCAATGAAATGCTAGAAAATACCGAATTAGATAGAGCAAACATAAGCCAGAATACAGCCATTGCATACTGAATCCAGCTTCTCGGTAGATTACGTCACAAATCGGAAGGTTTACGCCTTCAAAAATCAATAAGCCCGACGGCAATGTCGATTGAGTTTTCTTAAGAAACGAACCAAGACGTGCGACGTGCTTCTCACGTAAAAAGAAATCTTCACACCTGTCCGTATCAGAATTTTTGGTAAAATTCGTATCCCTATATCGGATGTAAGCTTACGAATAAAAATAAAATGCGCGGTTTATTATGTGCAATGTAGTATTGCATAGAGAATTATCATATTGGTTTATTACACCAATTACACAATTTTTAGTGTCAAATATGGAAAAGTAGGTAGGTCATTACAAAAAGCTTCTAGACAACAATGCTAATTTCTCCGTAAAAAATCTGACACGAGCCTTTAAATCCCCTTGGAAAGACAGAACTAGTCATATATATTAGAAAAGCATTGAATAATCAAATTACACTGTAAATGACGTGAAAAATTTTGTGAAATCTGTTCTGAAGATTTGTGTTTTATTGGCACTCGTCTGTAGGTCAACATATATCGGAAAAAAAGGGAAAAGAAAGTGTCCGCTTACGCTTTGGACGCATTCAAGGCGAACCACTTGTTCGTCTTGAGGCTATGGACTGTTTTCCTTTCCTGTTATGCTAATTGACGTTTGCGGAAGGGGAAGAAACTTAACTTGACGCACTTTATAATCTCAGACGAGTGTGAAAGTCTTCCTGTCTACCGCCGTCCTTGCCCTTGTACCTTTATTTCTGTTCAGCATACGAGTGCCCGACTGAAATCCCTACAAAAGCTCCTGGGCGAAATTTAATTAACGACCTCACAATGCAGCGTGACATGGTTCGATGTCACGTTACCTTGCAATGTAACTCCGTATAATCTTTTCCGCTTCTGTTTGCTTCCATTGCAGGCGACAAAATCGTAGCGGTTTTCATCAGCTATGACAAAGGGGAGGAATTATCCAATTTGGTGGACAACGGAACTAAAGTTTACGTAACCATTTCCGTAGGAACGCATTACACCTACCGTTTCAATAATATCAACAGGTAAAACTTGACTGACAATTGTTTATCATTCTTTATCGTTATATGACCACACAACAAAACTCCGATTCACGTATGCCTTCTTGTTATGTGTGCTTATCTTGCAAATCACCCACCCAAAAGTCTCCCGAGCTGAGTTTCTGAAAGTGAAAGCGATCGTTTCATGCAACCCGCATCGATCGGACTAACCTGCTTTTCGAGAACAAACTGGGTCAGATTCTGAATTACGAATCTATTGTTTACTTTGAGTATTATTTAGCGTTTTCTTATGCAGTTATGCAGTTGCAACCGAATAACAAGAAAAAGTCCAATCCGGTAAGTAAGAAGTAGTGGAATCGTAAGCGGCCCCATAAGCGAGCTATAAAAAATGTTAAATTTGACCTTCTTACAAAATGTATGAGCAAGGCCGGCTAGCGTAGTAAATGTAATAAACCGATTTACGGATGGAGGTGAGAAGAGTAGGACCGACGCGTGCGCTCGGTTTGGGAAAAGAAAACGAGCGCCGGTATATGTGGTCACAAACGTAGTACAAGTGGTGGTGTACCTCTTACTAGCTAACAGAGCAAGTAGGGAAGCGATTACAGAAAGACAGCTAGGGATCAAGTACCTTGGGTCTTTCTAGGATCTTTTGTGCTCTTGTGCTTTTTCCTTTTAAGTGAACCTATTATACCAATCAGGCCGAAAATTAAGGCTTAGCTATTGTTTCGATATGACCACCGAAGTAGTGCTTTCCGAGCCTGCAAGTGGAAGTAACCCGTGGGGTCAATTCAGCACGCTCTTTCGTGGAGATCATAGGACACCATGGAGCATGATCGAATTTCCTTCAACGGCAGTCCGCATGTCCATTTACTGGTTCGCCAAACTTGAATCATTTTGCAATTCCGATTTGCAAAGCTTGTGTCAACATTTCACTGCTCAGTTGATTTAATCTTTTGTCTCCACTTTTTCTAGGACGTCAGTTATGTTCGTGTCTATTTCGTTCATCGTTTTGATGATGATCTCTCTGGCATGGCTGATTTTCTATTATGTGCAACGGTTCCGGTACTTGCACGCCAAAGATCGGTTATCGGTGAGTCGTCGTAAAATTGTTCCAGTTTCAACATTTGGTTTTGTAATCATTTTAACGGTTTGATTGACTAGAAACAACTTACCAGTGCAGCTCAAAAAGCTTTGTCCAAAATTCCTACCGAAATCGTAAAGAGTTCAGACAAGGTAAAGTTTCCTCTAAGTTCCTCACGTAACTCTGTATGGTGACAAATACCTTTGTAATTTGACTCGAGGGACTAGTGAGGGTTGAGTTCTTTCAGTTTAGCAAATGTTTTATATACAGATGTATTTCAAAGATTTGTTCGCACAAATAACGCCCTTGTAAGGTATTTAACTGATTTGGACGTACAGTAGGAGCTGTATAATTACATTAGGGTTAAATTGTAGTGGTAAACAGCTAAATGTTTTCTGTCTCGTAAACACTTTTTATGACTTACAGTGCGTTGTCACCCCATTGTTAATGCCATTGCAGTATTATCCCCACTAATAAATAATATTCAAACTTTTCGAGTAAGCTCTGTCGAACGCAGTGACTACTTTAAGTCTTCTATGAATGTAGGAAGTTGGAGACGCCGAATGCTGTGCTGTTTGTATAGAACCTTACAAAAGCGGTGATGTTGTTCGCCTACTGCCATGCAGGTGAGTTCCTGTGTGAACGAAATTAGTTTAAGCGGAGTTTTCATAATTATGTTCTGTGCATAGACACGAGTTCCACAAAGTGTGTGTCGATCGTTGGCTCTTAGAACACAGGACTTGCCCGATGTGTAAAATGGATATTCTCAAACACTACGGCTATGTGGTAAGTTTCAGCGTACTGAAGCAATACGCCTTAGAAGAAAGAAAGGGATTGAAGCAAATAGACTCAAAGCGCACGTGTAATGCGCATTAGCATTTAGGTAATGAGATTAAGGATTGGTTTACTTTTTCTTAAGGTGAAGAATACGTCACGTTGTCAAAACAGTGCGCAATCGGAGAAGAATTGAACGTCTTAATTTCCAAAACTGAAAAATTTGTTTAATTATACAAAATAGAGCTTTAGGCTTTTACGAAGTCTTCGACGCCTCAAAAAAAGTGACTATATCAAATATTTAAGACTTCTTTGCTTTTCTTTTCGACATTTTAGTTACCTCCAATCATATTGTCTGTAATTAGACGTTGTTTAACATACACAACAGTACTCTCCAAAAAGAGAGAGAGAGAGTTAACAAGTTCAAGTACTCTGGGTAAAGTTGTGCGTCAGCTTTCTCTTGCTAGCAACTCTCGACCTGATAAGCCGTGACAAGAGCATACAGGTGGCAACTGAGTGCATGTTAACTTTTTTTGGGAGACATGTGTTATCCCAGATACTATTGTGTTCTAGATCTGCTCTGTAATACTGCTGGTAATGTTTAACGATAGTTTACTAACGGGCGAATTTTCCATATAGTTCACTGGGAGCCAAGAGAGTATAATTAACATGGATATGGACGCGCCCATAATTCCCAGCGCACTCAGCCATCGTGATGTTGTAGACATGTCTGCACCAAATACACCCTTTTACAGTGCGAACTCTGGGAGTCCTCTTGAATCGGGATCGCAACGAGGCGCGGACGTAAGAGTGATGTTTTTATAGCAGTGTTCTTTTTAAACTGTCTTTCATAGTCCGCTGTACCCGAAAGACGAAGCTGGACATGGGGTCGTGGGTTGCAATGGACGAGAAGCTCGTCGGGACCTCAAGACACACTTGTGGTGACAGGCTCAGCTCAGCCGTCTGAACGTAATTCCGCTGAAACATATTTTGGTGGACAAGAATAGACATTAGTGTTTCTATTTTTAGACATATCTTCCTCTTCGCAAATGGACACCGACCGAGGAGTTACTAATAACGAATCAGAAATTCTTTCACAGTCCACACCACGAGAGGCACAGACCGCTGCCGCTAACCTGACTTCCGCTAATTCAACAGTTGATTTACCTTCGACTTGTTTCCGTCCACCTGTACGAACACTTTGAGCAAACTAACCAAGAGAGGGTCCTCGGATATTCCCTATCAAGTACTAAGACCACTTGTATATACAACAATTCTATCCATATTTGTCTTAGGCTGTCCAGTGAACTTTGCTGCCCTTATTTATGTCTTCCGGGACATGTTTTGATCGATAGACAGCGAAATCTTTCCGAAACAAGTTGTAAATACGCAACTAGAGTCCGTCGAGTAAATTAGCTCCAGGGGCTTGTGTAAAATAACTGCAATTGCGAGATATTTAACTAAATATTATGGTCTGCAGTGACTAGTCAGGGCGAACTAGCATGCATCTATTCATTGTAACAGCTCAATGAAATGTTATTGAAATGTATACACAACGCCGAACCCTTTCTTAAACTTCCTCCTAAAAGATTAACTGAAAGCCTTTCACCGTATGGTGTGTATGTACATATATATATTGATGAGTGATTATTTTTTTGTAAATATGTACTAATGCTGAATAAACCTTCGAAAACTGAAGCGTGTGTTTGCCCAACGTCCAAACTCTTTAAAATTAGTTTATACAACAAGAACACATACTGTCTCATCTCGTAGTATTTTGTACTTCCCTTCCAACATCGTGCGCTTGAAACGCACCCCCTCGCATGCAAATGTTTTGCGAACTAACTAGTAGTCTTCGCTAAGGCATAACAGCTGCAGGGAAGTACCGTAGAACGGAGTTATTTTGAACGAAAAAGTGCTTTTAATTTTCGTTTTCCTTGTACATTTCGGCTATTAAAAAAAAAGAAAAGCTTGCAGACGGCCGACATCGTATCTGCAGTGTTTTAAGTTGAGTTTACGGGCGTTTTTTTTCGCAAGTCGCGTCCTCCGACCCCGACGTGCTCTTCACGCTAGCCTCAGAAAAGCTATAAAACGCGAAACAGGTCGGAGCTCACTTGGTTGACTTTCAACACCAAGTTTGCCTGAAGCCCACAGATTGCAATTGCGTTCCGTTCGAAGTAAAACAAAGACTGGTCGATGTACCAGAGTATTGTTTAAACTTTTTTTTGTGTGTGTGCCAAGAAATGTATAAAAAAATTGTCTTTGGTTTCCTAAGAAAGAGTATTCGTCACCGAATCTGTCGATACCTTACTTGTTGAGTAGTTAAGGATCAGTAAGATGGCCTACTATTCCCTACAAAACGTTCAGTATAAGCGCATGTGTTCAGAATAACCCCGTTTTAAAGCAAAATAGGACAAGCAAGTTATGTACGCTTCGAAACAAACTTACTTCGCCAAAAAATGCTCTTACAATGAAAAATTGGAATAAATAATAATACTGTCGCTTGCGCCATAGGCCTAATGCCTTTATGGTTCAAGGGCACTCTTCGTTCGGCCAAATAACTTTTATTCACCGTGGAAACACACCACACACTTAAGACAGGGAGAAGGATAGAATATCTAGCGTCAGATACAAATGGTATATTACAACTGTGGGTTGTATCGTGGTAAATAACTATCCATACATGGTAGAACTAATGCATACAATTGTTGGAAAACTCAAAAAGTATTTTTTATGAAATGTCACACTTTTTTCTCTTTTCCTTCGACCACAGAGGATCTACCCGTAAGCCAAGCGCGGGGACGATATGCCAAGACACTTTGGAGGTACTAAAGCACTACTGTAAGACACCAAAATTATGTCCTTTAAAACGCGACGGTTATAGTAAATGATAAACAAATGTAACTGTGGGGAAGGGGGAAGTTATAACTAACACGCAGCAATTGAACGAATTCACTGCCGATGACACTGTGGGTTTAATACCTCAGTTTTTTTTTTCAAAATTTTCTTGTTTCTTTCTATACCCAAATACAGTTCATCGATATAGACATTGTCGAAGAGACTTTTAGATGTATAGTTAAAAAAAAAGACAGGACAGCTTCAGATCAAACCCCAAGGAACACAACGCTGCGATACTATCCTACCCCCCTGTGTTGTTCTAAAGTCGAACAGATTTACGCCTTTTAAGTAAGGATGCTGAAAAATCTACTCTGCAGCCTTGACGTCAAAGTAACCGTGTTACGAAATGGAAAAACAATCGTCACGATGGGCCAAAGCTTCCAAAAGCCAAACCAAACCTACTAATATTTAACAATACTTCAACGACAAGCATGTAGTATAACTCTCCCTTTAGCTAGTCCAGTGAAAAATCAGGTTACACAATGCGGTCAAAATCATAAATAGATGATAAACTACTACTTCAATGAAATCTACCACGAAATAAGGGAAAACTAGGGGAGTCCAAGCGTATTGAGGCACATCAGAGGTCAAAAGGTTATACGTAACAGAGGGAGGAGTGAAAGAGTGTCTAGGAGAGAGGCACGCAGAAGTCGGAAAAAAATGGTGGGTACGGATATCTGATACATTCAATCCATTACAAAGCGTAATAATGACTGGTCAATAACTTGGGCAGGAATCTACACGCCAGACTTGAATAGGAAATATTTCTAGCCCTCAAATAACAAATACAAGAAACACGGCGAAATCATGTCTTGGAAAAAAGGTCAGCTTTATCCATGCATATTGTTAAGGTGACTTGCCTCTTCAAAAACAATGAACTATACTGTTTATCGCAAAATTGCTCCCCGTATACTCTTCGGGCGAAGAAAAAGTATGCGGATGGAACCCCAAGCCTACGATCACCTAACAGAATACAGTTATCGTTCTCCGTTTAATTGGATAAATTAAAACTCCCAAAGCCCACTGAAGTTGTAACAAGGGGAAAAAACTATTTCCGGGCTAAAAACGTATAAAAAATAATTATAATAATTCCGCTTGGGGACATAACGCCATCACTTGCCCACATTGCTCGCTTCTACATAATATCTTGCCTTCCGTCTTCCTTGCGTTGCATGCTAATGATGTTGTTGAGTGCCAAAAACTTAAATCAACAAAAGTCTAATCGGTTTAACTTGTCTCCATAGTCTTCCTTCAGCTCCGTTTTCCCACCCTGCCTAAAACTTGCACTGTACAAAGTCTTAGGTGTCTGGCAGGGTCTCCATTTCCTTGTAAAGGCAGTCAACATCATTGCTCTGCGGTAAGTCTTCAAACGTTCAAAACTTAAACACGACTCAAATTCCAAGGTCCACGACAACTCAAACTATCAAACTTAAAATCCTTCAACCCACTGAACCCACTGGAGGAACAGGTTTCTCTGCTTTCAAGTGAGCGGAAGCTTTTGACTCCGCTAGGAAGTTTAATGCCTTTAACGCGTCCGTTCCAGTTGCATGTTGTGTTTCTTTTCACGAGGCAGGGCGATGGGCCATTCGTTGACAGAACTTTTCCATAACTGTGACTTGATGTTACTCAGCAAACCAAAGGTGCTGGTACTGCGCTTTTCCTGGACTCAGGGACGAATAATAGGGGCCTAAGCCTACACCTGTCACTGTTCCGACGCCCATGTTCACTCCAACAGCATGGGAAAACACGGCCGCTGGTTGGATATGCGCAGGTAAAGGGTGCGCGGCATGGGCAGCAAGTACGGTCCCAGAACGAGCGCTTGCATGATGGGCTGGCGGAGGCAACCTAATGAAACGACATCAGCTTAGCGATACCAGCGTCAGAGTTGATAAGGGAAAATATATAAATGTAATGTAAGGCACTACTAAGAAAGGATAGGAGAAACCAATTTTAAATAATTTCTCTCACGCATACGCTGAAGTTAAGGTCGCAGAGGAAGCCCATCCTTTATGCACAGGTTGCCCCACAAAATGCTGCTCTCTGGAGCTACCGGCCATTCCATGAACATAATTGGCAGAAGATGTGATGGAAGAGGCGAAATCCAAGTCCCGCGCGTGGGTTGAGTTGGTCGCTACGGCATGTCTGGAGTGGGCAGCGGGTGGCTGGGTATAGTCACGGTGGGGATGATGTTGGCTCTGGCTGTTAGTAATTCCCGTTCCAGGCACTGCAGCATAACCATATTGCCAAGGTATGAGCATGGGTTGTGGTTGAAGAGGAGGTGCAGGAGGATGAGGAAAATGGGCTAATCTAGTAGAACTAGAAGTGCATGCTGTAGTCACACCTGATCCCATGTCGAAGAAGTCACGATGCACCGTCCCCCCCGCGCCGTCTCGGGACGCATCCAAAGTCGCCCCTGGACCACCATGGATAGAAGACAGAAACGACTGCATCGAATCTGACGATTGTCCGCTCATGTCCCGCGAATGATTGCTAAAGGGAAGAATTAATTATGACACATTTAGGCGGACCTTTCCCGTGTTATGATAGAGAAGAAAATTTACAACCAAAATACCAATTGAAATCAACGAAAAATTACACCATGCTACACAATTCGTGCTCTAACGAAACATCAGGCTTCGCACCGAACAAAACAAAAGAATTTTGCACATCACACAGCCCAGTTCAAACTTAATCAAGCAATTAGCAGGTTTAAGGCTTAGACATGGGTGCTTCCGAACTGTGGAGGTAGTACACAATCTTCTTCAGATTCAAAAGCAAAATTTCTCCGAGAACAATGCAAATTACACACTCGCATGTTTACACAACACATAAAAACACTCATAAAAATACATTACTTCAGACTTTGATAGTCCCTGGTCGCCGTCAACGAGTGGCTTCGAGGAACGTGACATTGACCGTAGTCCTTGGATGACGAGCTAGGAATATCAATAGCATAATCTCGGCTGCTTGAACTCGCCTCATAATCCCGGAAACTTGACTCGAATGGCTCTTGCTTCGGCTGATTCAATATGCATTCCATTTGCGCTTTAGCTAACAGACGTTTTTTCTGAGACAAGGCACCATGTCCATAACTAAAAGAGAGTAAAGTCGTAAATACATAAGGACACATAAGGCACAACAATAAGAATCGGGCATTCAAAAACGAAATCAATACAAGTAAACATAAAATAAATCTGGAATAAATATCGGAAAAATACGTTAACAGGAGATATTAAAAATGCAAAGCTTATCTAGAAAAGATTATAACAAGCGTTTTAGCTACTTCGACTGCGGTTCGTTCTTGATTTCCCTGCCCACAAGAGGACCATTTTGCATTTGTTGACCATTAAATTTCGGCTTAACAGGGCTTCGGTACTCCTCATCGCTATCTGGAATCGTAACACAAGCCATTCTTTGCCGGCGTTGGTTTTCTGCCGATTTCGAATGTACGATGTGGGATGACGACGCATGCCTTCTATTTAAAGTTCCCATTCACAATAAAATGTTATCCCATTAACAATAAAATGTATAATGTCTTTACTCTTTCGGGTGGGCTTCGTCATCACTGTCCGAGATCGTGATGACGGATACTGCAGGTGATGGTGTGTCATGAATGGTGATGGTGGGTTGCCTATGCAAGTTAGAGTGACTACCATGAGCGTGGCCATTATGCGCGTAGGGTACAGTCAAACTATGGGAACTACCACTAGCGCTACTATGAGCTTGATTGATGCCTGTCCACTGGCCTGTCGGCGTTTGTCGACGTCGACTGTTATACACGTCTCCTGTAAAGAAAGCAATCAAACATAATTAAAGCTTGAGTCAGACGTTACAGGGCGAAAAAACACACCACGTTGCGCAGACTGAGTGAGGTTTTTAACTAGAATGGAAAAGAAAACAAGATTCTCATTACTACTGACATCATCTCCACCTCGCAGCTATAAACGAGAACTTACCATCCGGAGGTGTGTTCTCTTTAACGCGCTTTTTCACAGGGCTCAGTTGCGTCTGTTCTTTCTTGTCTGCGCACCTGCCAGATGACGCGTAATTGGCGGACGCATAACTATGGGTATGCGCATGTGCTGGGGCAGCGGCCGGAACTTGCAAAGACGCCGTCAGGGAAGACCCAGTATGTAAGTGCGGCAAAATTGACGCCTTGGATACAGAGACAGGATTACGTTTAGTACGCGAAGATGCCGAAGATGCAACAGCGGCAGCGGCCCAGGCTGTAGCAGCAGCCTGGTCTACCACACTTACAGCTTCATACAAATCGGGTACGTCAACAGGAAACATACTACGCTGTTCCTGGGGCAACAACCGTGCCTAAAAATACAATAAGTATCAATTAGGCACACTACACAAAATATATTGTCCGTAAGTTATAGTATTCAAATTCAAGCTTCAAAGTGCATTATTTCGCACCGGAAAGACTTTGATAGCCAGTAAAGGTGCATTTGAATCAACTAAGAACTTAGCCCAGGGTAGTTCGAGGGAGGTGTAAGAAATATAAACCAGAATAGTAAAATTAATTATGAAAACATTTTCGAAAAGTTAATTTAAATCCATATTTCTAATTTCGTCCAATTCAACTCTAATTGGAACACTTCGAGGCATCCCAAGTTCTCTTGACTCTTGACTCTCGGTTTAGACCAACAAGGTTTCTTTTGGCTCTGATAACTAACAGCTTGTGCAGAAGAGCTATAATCGCCTATTAAGGTCCTTTCACTTCGAAGTTTTTACGCTTGGCGATTGCTTTTCATTTCGTTGTTGTTTGCTTTCCCTTCATCATTTTTGCTTGTTTTTCTTGCAAAAAAAAAAATATATTGTTGGGCACCACGATAACTTATTAAATATTGCTAACCTGACTAAACACAGAATTCATACACTGGAGTTTTTCAAATGGCTGACTACACAAAGACAAACAACGTTGGAAAGTGACACCCGTTTGTTCAAATAAATTTACTGGTATGAATTTATATGAATCAAGTTGTGTAGACGAAGTCAGCCCATTGGATTCACTTAGTCCATCCACCTTGCTGGCAAAACCGAGCATTATAGAGACCAGCCCCGAGAAACAATTTCGACTAGATATTTTCCTCATCGCAAACATGCTTTCGATGAGCAGGTGAGTGTCTGAACTTTGACAAAAGCTTCGAGAAAATGTATGTTGCTGATCAGATTCTCGACTAGCGAGCAATTTTTATGTGGACAGTTGAATTTCCTATTCACGGACTATCCTCTATTACTGTTAGTGCGTTTTTTAACTTAATGACAAAGCTACGTATTACGGCACTCAAACGTCTAAAGCTAATTAGAAACAATTTAATGTTAAAAAGTGTATAAAAAGCGGACGGTTTTAACTTCTTGCTCTCAAATGGTTTTAACAGCTGTTCAAAAACAATTAGACTCCGATTTCTCTCCGTTTAAGCTAGCTTATAAGTGTTAAATGATTACCAGACGCTCGAGTCCTTCCAATTTTACGATCTGATAACCGGAAAACGGAAGTCTTGTTTAATGGAATTCAACTTCCCTTAACTGACATGTTCTTTCTACTTCAAGTCCTTGTAAAGTAAAGCAATAAAACTTGTACGTCAATATTACTGAAGTCACCTTCTCTTGTATGATAAAATTTCAGCAAATTTAACGAACATTATGCCAAGCTTATTTAATTCGAAAGTTATGAAAGACTGTCAATAAGGAACTAAATTGAGATAAATTCAAAGAGACATAAGAACAAAAAGGAATTTGTCGAGGTCTTCTAACAGCATATAATTACGTATAACGATCCTAGTAGTTGTCTAAATCAGGCAATTGGTTAGTGCATTGCGCCATTCACGAAATCCTACTAGGGTGCATAACTGAACACATCACAACACATAACTGAATAAATCGTAGCACCTGTACAACGGCCGACGAATCAACCAACAAGGGCCGACCCCAATCTGACGTTTCCGACAGTAAAGGCTGTTGCAACGAAGCTACGGCAGCCGAGTGCTGCGCAGGTAGTTGTTGCCAAGGCGGCATGAGTGTCATTTGGCGGTTATTTGGCCAGCTTTGCACAGCAGCACCCTGCAATTTTGAAAAAGATGTTTTTACTCAAAACTGTCAAACAATAACGTTACTAAGTAAAAACAAATGTGCACAAAGTTTGGATTGAAATATAGATTGTCGTGGGATTGAATATAGAAAACTTGCCAGAAGGACTTGTCGCGTGGGTTGGTCCACCATAGAAACAGGAACGTATTGTTGTTGGGCAGAAACCTAATAGAGTATACAACAATAAAATAAAAAATAAAAAAGGATATGAATAACAACAGGTGCGAACAGCACATTCACCTGTTGCGTAAGCAAGGGCGGTTGAATTTGAATCGACGAGGGTTGTTGTACTACCGTCATCGGCTTGGACGGCGAGGCCAAGCTTTGATAGCTTGGAGCACACAGCAACGACGAAACAAATTGCGGCTGAAACGGATCTCCTCGAGTGCTTCCGTAGTGCCTCGAGCGACCATTGTACAGCTGGTACTGGTTGGCAAACTGATGGTTGAAGGTCAACGTCACATTGCCATTACTAGATGGCACGAAGTTGGCAACCAGCGAGGCAGGAGCTGCGGCAGGTCCCCCGTGATTGTGGTTGTGTGACTGACTTTGGCTGGAATGGGAATGGTGTGAAGAGCTACTGGAACTATGGTGCCGGCGACACACTTCCATCATTTGAACGCTAGCTTTGACATTGGAACAGTGTGCATAGTCCACCAGATGCGACAACGTGACAAAAGGATGGTGCAACGCTTCCCCGGGAGTAATTCGACGCTCCTGTATAACCAAACAACAATGCAATTTTCTGGCAAACGACCTCTTCACCCTAACCGCACCTGATCCATTGTCAGCATTCGCTTCAGTAAATCAATAAATTCCTGTCGATCAGCTTTTTCGGCCAGTAATTCACCACCTTCCAGCTCAGTAGGGATATTGACATTACCAATGTCTTCCAAACAGTTGAAAATATATTTTCGCGCTTCTTTGGACTTGATTCCCGTTTCAGCTTCATGTTCTTCAGGTGTCTATTGAAAAACAAGTCAAAATTGTTTTTATAGGTAACCAACAATCAGAGGTATTACAATGACAAGCAGAGAAGTACAGAACACGAAAGAAAACAAGTATGATTTGTCACCCTTACCTTGAGCCGCCAAATTGGGTTATTCAAATTCATATCCCTGTAGAAAAACTTCACAGTCTTGGTCGCTGAATTCAACATCCTTTCCGTAGGTACACCCTGAGTTTGACTAATGTATCGAATCTGATCGTATTCTGAAGACCCTGGGTACAAAGGCCACCCTAAGTATAACTCAGCTACGACGCAGCCCAAGGACCACATGTCAATAGCTTCGCAAAAAGGCAATCCTACACAAGCCAAACGGTTTTGCAATATAATACTTGATCAAGGCACAAAAGATTAGGTACCTAGAATAATTTCTGGGGCACGGTAGTAACGACTTTGTAGGTAAGTATTGCATATAGCCTTGCTAACATGTGACGCACTCCCGAAGTCAATGACTTTGACACGGTACGGTTGTCGAACCGGGTCCACCAACATAATATTCTCTGGTTTTAAATCAGCATGAATCAAGCCAAGTTGCTGTCGCACAAGGACAAAAAAGGGTCAACGATAAAAACATAAGCACGTTTAACTATATTTACTTTGAGCTTAAGCAAGGCAGTCAAAACCTGTTGCATGATTGGTCGAATGTACTTCAAAGGCAGCGGACTGAACTTGTTCTGCTTCAGGAAATCATACAAGTTTTGTTCCAGCATTTCAAACACCAAGCAAGTGTGGTTCTTATGCTGAAAGCATTCGTAAGCTCGAATAAAATTGTACTCGTCCGCATTTTCTTGACTAAGGCGAGACAAGATGTTCACCTAAACCAAATTTATCCATACTCCTCCCATAAACTGACAGTAAATCAAACACCAAAGATTACCTCGATCTGTCCTTGTCGAGCATACGATGGATGATTCTTTAAAATCTTAATGGCCACTATTTCATTCGTTCCCTTCTTCCAACATTTAACCACCTTTCGTCCATATGGAAGGTTCGTCTCGATTAGTCATCGTGTAAGGAAAGCGTACACGTTCTTACCTGACCAAATGTTCCTCGGCCAAGGAACTCGAGCACCTCATACGAATTGGTGAGCGAATACAGAACTTCATGTTGAACTAATTGGTAATCCCCATCCGCGGAGGAAGTTCCTTGGGGCTGCACCGGTGCTGCTGCCGCTGCCGCCGCCGCCACGATGTTACTCGTGGCGATGGCTGCAGCGGAAGCTGCGTGTTTGCTGTAGGACGTCGTGTTGACGTGTGCAAAAGCTGCTGCGGCAGCCGCGGCTGCTGCAACGGAAGTCGCGGTGGAGGACACGCCCTCCACGCCGCAACTATCGGCATTAGGCACTCCGTCCAGCAAGAAATCTCCGGCCTTCCGCTTTACGCCGCCCGACGGACGCTGATAGGCGTGGTCCAACAGCTTGATGGCCGATGTCCGTACGTATCCTGTGTTAGTTCTGGTTCCTGTAGTACTTGGACTACTATGTTGCTGAGTCCCATGTCCTCGCTGACTGCTACTACTGCTGCTCCCGTAACTGCCACCTACACTCGTCGACTGATTCTGTTGTTGATGACTCTGGTTGGAACTGGACACATCACCCAAGTAGACCGTGGTTCCACATAAGGTACTACTATCAAGGCTGTAATCCGAGTTCTGCTGGTTGGTCTGATACACATTGTCCAGCTTCCGTTTCTTGAGGTTCTGGTGGTGTAACACTGAGGTGCTATGCGCTGGTTGGGACTGGACGAACATGTCATGCATTCCCTATCATAATAATAAGAGTAAAAAAACTATTAGTAATTATATCGACTGAATATAATATCGTATACTAAGGTACGCGAACAAGAACCTTTGTCTTAGGCAGTAAAGTCTGTTTTGGCGAAAAAGGAAAAGGCAAACCAGTTAGAATTACGTTTTCAATGGACATTGTCATGTACCGATGACGAATACAATTTAAATGGCAATAACCGCGTCAATACAAAAGGGATCTAACAGATTATTCAATCCTTACTTTTCCTACAACGCGCAACGAAAAACAAGCTTTCACAATTACGGTAAGAGAAATCGAGGAATTGAGAATGGGCCAAAATAATCCAGTCTCTCAAAATTACGCAAGACATAATTAGAAAACGGATTATTATTTAGCTTCCGAATAGTTTCGTACTATGCAGTGGCTAAAATGATAAAAAATAAAGTACAGGAGGCAATTAGAAACTGACTAGATGATACAGATCGCAACACGATTGACGTAATAGTGACTTGTCACGTATCCGAAAGCAGCTAAGGATAATATTTGAGAGAAAATGTACTCTGAGAGCTAGTGACGATTCCTATAAGTAATTAGCTCACGAAACACAACACACTCGAATTCAAAATATTTTGCATTGTCAACCTTCGTAAGCACGTCAGTGACAAGTGGTACGAAGTAACGTAGTGGATGAAAGGAGCCTTTGTTTACCATTTAATTTTTCTTGATTATAAAATCAAAATGCATCGATTTTCAGTAAACAATGCCACTATTTGTCTAATTCATGTAATGAGTTACCTAGTTTTTGGATTGGCGTCTTCCATAAAGTACGGGGTATTCACTAAGGGACTGCACAACAAAGAAACGTCTGCCTCACGGCCATCTTGGATGCTTTGCACCTCACCTGGAAAGCTCGAAAACCTCTGTAATTGGCGATACTTAAGAACTTGTCCGATTACGATTATGAATCTGTGCCAGGGTATTTGAAATGGAGATTCGCGGATAAAAGGGCTTCATTGTCATTAAAATAAATGCAGAAGTCGTAGGGATGTCTTGAACGAACACAGAAAGAAGCTTTTGTTTTAACTGAGTCATACTTAGTTTTACTGAATCTTCTGCAATGTTCATATAACAAAAACTCATTTGTCAGGAGAGGGTAAAACGAAAGAGACATTTAATTAAAGGAGTTTAAAATGCAACAGAGAACTGTTATTGGGAAACTACAAATCGTACATGGAATATTTTTCAACGGTTATGAATTTCATTAATGAAAGAAATTACAAAACATGTAGTCAATAGATTACTATAATTATAAAAAAGGGGTCTTATTCATAGCCATCCAACAAAATCAGAATTTTTCTCACAGTGACACGTGTTGAACTAAGAAGCACAATTTACATAACACTTTTGTCCACCATACCCAACTGTTATCAGTCCATTAACTTGAGTGTCTTATTTTTTATTTATTTTATTATTTTTGTTTACTCAAATGCACTACTGAATTTTACAGACTCTCTTCGCGCTCAGCCTTGTCTGGAACAACTGGCTTCAGAAAACGAGGAGCACCACATGTTAGTTCATCTCGTGTTGTAGTAACCGGATCAGCAACCTCAACCTTAGTTCTTGAATTGGCAACCCCCTGTGTTTCACCCTGTGAACTCATTTCAACAGCCTGGTTGGAAGAGCCGGCGACTTCGTTCATACGCACCGAAGACATTCTAGTATCTGTGTTTTCTGCAGATAATAAGAAAAATATTTGAAAATTAAAAGCAAAAAGTCTAAACGCTTAACACTAGAAAAATTTGATATAAAAAATATCCGTATTCTACCTGAAAAAGTCCATCGCAAGCGAGCCAATGGCTTCCATTGACAACATGTGAACTGGTCCCTTTGACTGCAGCAAATGTTGGACCCACGTAAACGATGGTACGTCTGCTGCCCAGCGCTGCGAAATTTCGGTGTCGTAAATGTGTACAGAAATGGATTCAAGGCTGAGTTCACTGGTAAAATGAAGATCACCAGCCACGCATACAGATCAGCTTGAACCAGAGAGCATGATTAAAAGTTCTCTTTTTCAAGGAAACGAATGACTTACCCGATACGTGAAAATTGCAAAGCGCCATGAACTTCAGTGCGATAATAGGACACCAACAGAGGCAATCGGTAAGGATGAGGAAAAAGAAACGAACAGCTATCTCCAGTTCATTGAGAGGAAGAGGTGTAGCACCGCGAGTCTTGCGAATGCTAAGGAACAGGCTTACGTACGCGACGGCAATTAATATTATACTAAAGAAAAGCAGTGAGCTTACTGAACTGATATACAAGCCCTTATTTGTGACAAACCAAGCAAAGTTTAGTCCCAGGAACAGAAAGGATGAATATTCCCAGCCCAAGGCTCTCGGTTCATCGATATGCAACGGAAAACACAAGCTGTTACTTCCGTAATAACGTGTACTTTGTCTCCAGTGAATGGCTAACCCATAATAAGGCTGCAATGATCGGATAGCGTAGAACTGAAGTATTTAATATACCAGGAATTGCGGCTAAACTAAAGCCAATTATCCATATTAAGATGATAGAAACAATGGCTGTTTTCTCTGTCAGCTTTTTATCGCCATACGGACAACTTATGTGGAGAAACCTTTCTAACGACATAAATGCCAACAACAATATCGATACCTATAACGATGTATAAAACATGATTTTTAATGTTACGTTTTAACGTCAGGGCTACATTACTTCAGAAGCCATGACGGAGAGGCTGCCAATCAGCGTACACTGCCAGGACACCATCCATTCGTGGGCAAAATGATGGTATTGATCTCGGTACCGTAAATCTCGCTCGCCAATAACAACCAAGTAAATTCCAACCAAGATATCAGCAACTAGTTGGAAAAACAGCTTAAAACTTTCTTCATCATCAGGTCATGCACAAGAACCTGCTAAATTCTTTACGAAGTACGACAAAACGATGTTGTCGTTACGGGACAAACCGCGACAATACAGAACGACGCAGTTTCCAACCAAAGTAAATATCGCAACAACCCATAACGTACCGCGCAAAACTGTTTTGTCTAGTAACTGTTCTAAAGAGGAAACTCCTGGGCAATACAAGTAGTTAGTCTCACATTCAGCAAAGGACTGAAAAATTTTGTACCGTCCGATTTAGGTTGACATTTGTTCACATGTGGCGCAAAGGAGCAGTAATAAAACTTTTTGAAATAAATGAAATCCAAGACTTTGTTCGAAGAGAACATCTCTACACTTATTTCGGGAATTTCTACGTCGTTCAGATCTCTAGGAAGATTAGCCGTCAAAAACTTACTATGAATAAACGCAAACGGACGCACAAAGATTGTAATGACTTCAGTGGTAAGAAGATATTCGAAGAGAAGAATAACAACGGGTTATTGCCGAGACATAACCGCAGCAGATTTGCTTGGCTCGCAAATATATCCTCGGATAGATATCGCAGGTCGTTCGACGACAAGTCCCTAATAACACACATTTAGAATAACAACTTCTAATAGACATTAAAATTATGTAATACAGCAAACGGAGCTTCTTTAGATTTCCCAACGCCCCAGGTTCTATATGACGTATGGCATTGTTTCGGATATTTCTAAAAAGCACACATAAATCAAATGACAAATACACGGTCGATCGTACAATAAAAGCAGCCCGGGGGTATTCATGAAAGTTGAAATAGAAATTTCTCGAACACGGTTGAACTCGAGATCCCTAAACAAGGATATTAGACATGAATAATTAACGTGAGTAGCAGAAGTTTACAATTCTTCAAGGGACGGTAAATACGGGAACGCGTTTCCGGCCAAGCTCAGGTTATTCATCGAAAGATCACTAGTGACGAAGAGCCATTTTATTTTTTTATTTTTTTTAAGGTAAAGAAGTTCACTTACAGCCGTTTCAATGCAGGAAGGTGTCTAAATACTGCTAAGTCCAAATTCTGTATTGTACCATTTTGCATGAATAACCACATCAATCTGTCTAGTCCTTTAAATGTATCATTCTCTAAGTTCTTTAAAAGATTTTGCCCAAGGAATCTGAAATTTTGTTAGACAAAAAAGAAATTACATTTTCGCCTTTCTTTGATGTAGTCTGAGAAAGAAAATCTGCTTACAATTTCGTCAGTCTCTTCAGTTTATGAAACGTATTAGAAGGGATTTCTGAAATGTAATTATTCTGCAAATGCCTGTGAAATGAAATTATTTTCGAATTGCCACTTTTTAAGCTTAAAACAACACCCTCGACTTACAACAACTCCAGATCCAACATGGTACCGAAATCGTCCGAGGAAATTACACTTATTTTATTGTTAGCCAGAGCCCTACGACAAGTACCGAGAAAACGTGTTTAATTGCGTGTAAGGACCAGGGATATTATTTCGGTATACACTTACAATCTTGAAACTCGTCTAGACACGCTAGTAGGAACCCGAGTCAGATTTAGTCCATTACAAAATACTTTCGTTCGCCGACAATTGCAGGGTTTGGGGAACTCTTCTAAAGCTTAAAGCGGAATTGAGGTCAGGTTTGAAACACGACGACTAAATGCGGAACGAACAAACTACTAAACTTACTGCAATTTTCAATTTCTACTCTGACAGTATCGACTGGCCGGTGCAGAAACGTCAAATTGAATCCGTGAATATCAACTTTGGTATAAGAATCGGGTATTAATGTCTGTGTATGTTTTTATTCCTTAATAAACGCCTTACTGCATTCTGGTACATCTTCGTCGTCACCGTTCGGGCAATCAGGGTTATGGTCACAGTAATACTTTCTAGGTAAGCAAATTGACGTATTTTTGCATGCAAAGGTGCCAACTGGGCAAGATCCCCCTTTGTCACAAGAAATGAAGATTAAAAGTTATTTAAGCAAGCGGTATTAATAAGACGTTATCTCTTTCTTAAAAAACTGCTAATACACATTTCCTAACAAAATTCCCCCAATTTTCTTTATTCACGGCTTACGTCTTAACTGTAGTTACAAAACTCAGAGATCGACTGGATCGTGAGAACAATACGTTGATGTGAAGCTATAGTTATAAGGAAAGAATCAAGAAGTATGGGCGACCTTAAATGTGGGCGCGCCGTAAATGAAATCTAAAAACTTACATGCGCTCAATGACGCGAGCTGCTTTTTCGTTGCGTAACTTTGTGAATGAAATTTAAGAAGCTTGTAACACAGACAAGTACAACAATACATGGCTTGAAAACTACGTAAGAAGCATTAGGTCGGCAGCTGGTTACGTTCCCTCATCTCCTCTTGCCGCAAACAAATATGTTAATTAACAAAGTGTTCCCGGCACTCAACTTAACTAAAGCACACCGTGACGAATGACAAGAGAAGCTGTCTTGAAAACAGGTCAACAACTTCTGTACCGTATTTACGAAAAGTATCCTGGAAAGTTGCGCTGTCCTAAAGACGCTTATTGTAATAAATAAATAAATCCTGGTTTTACCTTGCGTTAAAAAGATAGAAACAATGCACGCTATTAGCGCCAAACAGAACAAGCACAACCCGAAAAGCATGTCACACTTCATGATGGCTAGTTTGACACTGCGACAACGTCGAACAGCTTCATACTCGCATTCGCACTGCAGAAGTCCGGTAACACCTTACAACCGTCTCGGGTATCAAACGCCGTGGTTCTTTTACTTTAAGAGTAATGGGGATGGCCGAAAATGAAGGAGCTGAAAAAGCCGTGGGTTTACCATACTTGGTGATAGGTC
The DNA here is from genome assembly GCA_022885665.1 of Triops longicaudatus. Classification (NCBI taxonomy): domain Eukaryota; kingdom Metazoa; phylum Arthropoda; class Branchiopoda; order Notostraca; family Triopsidae; genus Triops; species Triops longicaudatus. The sequence goes on from JAGQDJ010000033.1 coordinate 997,102, forward strand.
GGGAAGTAATGGTCTGTGTTCTTTGAAGGTTTCCGCGCAAACTTTCCATGTATTCTACAAAACACTTCGACACAAGCGTAACGATAACAACGCTTGTGCGCTTGGCAGAACCACATTACATTGAAAGTGAGACGAAACGTGCTACAATCAAGTTTTCGAAACCCAACCACTTATACTTGGCATTTTCATGGTTTTGTTTTTAAAAGTAAACCGACTAGAAGGCTAAGTGGTAATAAAGACCGAAGGACAAGTAAAAAAATGGGAAATACTATACTATTGCGCGTGTACCTGAGTGAAGTTAAAAAAGTCGGCATTATTTCGGCTCGCTGTCAAACTAGAGAGACTCGATTGTCGAACGGGCCTTAAGTGGGCTCTCAAATCAGCTAAACTGATTCTAGCGTCTTTGAAAGCATTTAAAAGGAAAATAGCGAGTATAATCGTCAGAAAACCGCAAACACTTCCCAAAATATCTACCGGCTCGAGATTTTGCCATTCCTTAAACAGAATAGCTGATGCTAAGATTACAAATGACGTGAAAAATACGTAGTAGATGGGTGTGACGATGGAAGTATTAAATATGTCTAAAGCTTTGTTCAAATAAGTCATCTGCACCATCACACACACTATAAGAAAAACTACACAAAACCAAACTAGCCTTGTTTCAAGGCTGCTTAGCGATGCCCCAGACGTTAACTCTTGAATGGCAAGCCCAATACCTTTGCAAGCCATTACTGCTAACGAACCTATTATAGAACAGATGAAGACGTAGATGACTACATTCGAATTGCCCCATCGCGGAGCAGCGTACCAAATTAACGTAATGGATGACGAGAACACCAAGATGACATAGAAAACGAAACCTAGAAAGGCGAAAGTAAGCATGAGAAAAATTAACCCTAACACGTTTAGGAGTTTACCAGGATCCTGCATCTTGAAATAGAGATCTTCCACCGAGACAACTTGCTCTCCTTTCGGTGCATGGATGACCACAACGGTAGAGCCGAGAAGGCAGAGAATGCAACCAATTTTTCCCAACAAATTCAAAGTTTCGTTAAGAAAAATAGAGGCTAACACAGCGGCTATAAGGACACTTAATCCACCTAGCGGAGTGACCAAAGAGGCGGGCGCAAACGCAAAAGCGGCAAAATTGGCTGCTTCCCCAATACCCACTGTATTACGAAAGACATATTATATTATAAAAATGTTTTTTACAGTCACACTAATTTACTCGTCAGTAGTCCTGCCCACCAAACCCAGTCTGTCAGGTAGCCAAAACCACCTGCTGAGGCTCTCAGCGCGCCATTTCTTGAGAGGCGAAGCAATCCTTTCTTTTTAATTATAAAACTTGCTCCTAGAAGTTGATTCATTAGCAAAGTCGTAGAGATATTATTTCTTAACAACAAAACAAGGATTTCCAAAAAATACCTATGAAAAAGCAGGAGCTTATGGCGAGAACAATCCCAATGACATAATTGTACTGATGATCAGCATAACCTAGACAGTAACATTGTCATTTTTATTTGCAAACAAAAAATAAAGAACTAAGAAAGTCAAAGCAGAAGATACAGAGGACTATAAAACTCGTTTAACAAGAAATTTTACCAACATTAGCATCGCATTGCAAACTTACCGTCATGGGCAAGAATATCACGCTCACTGACGATCTCAAAATTAGGATTTCTTTCCATTCTGAGTTAAAAAATATTAAAGTCCGGCACACGACTAAGGGTGTAGGAAAAAATTTTCAAATCACTAGCACCCTTCTTAGGAGACAAAACGTTCCGTAACGTGGCGTAATCATTGTAAAGAACGAACGGCTGTAAATCAAGCAATTGTTTACGTAGTCATAAGATAACGTGGAACTGCCGGAGGAAGCTTGCCGGTTAGAGCCCGCGGATTCTGAAGACCGAGCCTTATAGCCAAGAACCGTTAAATTAATTCGCTTTGGTTTAATTACTACTAATGTAATTTGGCTCTATAAATTTAACACGTGTACTTTAAACCAGCAATATCTTTCACTCAAAATTCTAAGGGGCTACAGCTTATCAGATTTGAACGAGCACAGTTTTAGAGATTACGTAGATCTACCGGTTATTCTCATTCAACCGACATAAGTAACTACTGAGAAAATTTAGTTTAAGTTATTTTAAAAAAAAGAAACTACAGCTCGACTCACATTTTTCGATGTGAGCCTTTTCGCTTTGAATCAGACAGCGAAAGCAAGAAATCAAATCCGGCGGAATAGGTATTTCCTCAATCCTAACTACGACGAGAAATTTTTTCCTTCAACAATTTCTGAACACTTTTCCCCGAGTCGTTTTTTCCCCTCAAGCATAATTTAAGCAATCAATAATTTAACAATTTAAGTGTTTTTTTTAGTAAGGAGTTTTTTGGCAACTTCAGTCATTTTTTCCCACATTGAGAATTATTACTTAAACTACCTTGCATCACGATCTACCGATTGCAGTTGCTTTAACTAGGCATGATCTTTTCCCTGCGCTGAAAATTACGTATTTTTAAATGCAGTGGCGTCGTGCACTTCATTTTTTTTTTTTGGGGGGGGGGGCGATTTTG